>MJUT01001240.1:183215-198168 GCA_002080005.1 Gigantidas platifrons | reverse complement strand
GAGTATTCACGAAATCGGACAAGACAACACAAAGACATTAAATTGGAGCATTCACGAAATCGGACAAGACAACACAAAGACATATTAAATTGGAGCATTCACGAAATCGGACAAGACAACACAGACATATTAAATTGAGTATTCACGAAATCGGACAAGAAAACGTATACCATCTCCTATGAACAACGTTTATCCAGGAAATAGTGAATGGGGGATTGCTGTTTAACGCCAACTCAGCATTTTTTTTTAGCTATGTCATGAAGAGACCAAGTTACATTTCTATGATATGATGATCAAGTCCCCTTTATTACTAGACCAAAGCGCATAGTTGGATTTGTTATAGTGCCAGAAACAACAGTCCGCGGGTTAGACATGTCGCATCACTCGGGCACATTATCCCCAGTCCGAACTAACCAGTCTTTTCTCTTATTTCTTAATAGTGTGTACTTAGCGAAGGAGCAACAGTTTTATGAAATACGGTCATTGGTTTGACCCGACCGTGGATAGTCATCATCGAATCCACAATCTACTGCACTCGAGGAGAGGATGCTAACAATTTCGGTGGTATAAACAAGAAATTAAGAATGACCAGTACAGTCACGTGAAGACAAATTATGTCTCTCCAACATAAACAACCCGTCTACGTGAAATCTAGACGAGTATGGATAAATCATTATGTTTACTGAAAATAAAATAAATGGGATACTACTTCTTTTTTTTTATCTTGTATGAAATATCTTTTTTTTTTCTTAACAATCTGTACCTTGTCATTGCATATCGTAGTATTTACTAGTTAGTGGTTACATTTTATTTTGTTGGCCTGGCCTAATGTTTCATAATTTTTTTTAAAAATAAATCCCAATTACTTAAAAGTTAGTGTAGCCGTATGACTTCTGGCAATACGTTTATCAACTTCGACAAATTATTAAAATATGAATGGGCCATCTTTCTTGTTGCTTTCAGAGCACGTCAGATCAATTTGTTATAAATTGATATTGTCAATCAATATTGTTTGACAACAAATTTGACGCCATTAATTTCAGATAAATGGGAAGGTAGTTTCAACACTGTGCCAAATGTATGTCGAACATTTGTATACAGCTGTCAATGAGCGAATTTTAATGTGATTTTCGGACACCTCGGGTCGCATTAAGACGTAATATTGGCGGGAGATTGTTTGATTTATTGTCGTCTGCAAAACAAATGTGCAATTTGCTGTTCTGACATTTCGTTTGGTGTTTTACAAATGTTATGCTCTGCCATTAAATCATAAAATAATTTGTAATTTGTCTGTTAAAAACATTTATCCGCAAGGCTTTATATGTTTTTCTCCACACTATCGACAGCTTAAGCTGTTTATATTTAATATTTATTAATTTTCAAGATATTTATTTTGCCATTTTCGTCCAACTGTAATGAGAGGGTTATTTTGCACATTGCATAGTATTGTTTTGGCAGGATCGGAGAGACTCAAAGGATGATCTACTCCCTTGTAACCCTTAAAGACCCAAGAGATAACGTCTAGCTTTACGCTTAGATAAATAGCCAGTACCAGTGTCATTGACTTGTGTTCCAATCTAATTAAAATTAGCTTGCTTGTGTTCAAGATCAAGACACATTTTCTTCCAATAATATTGTAGAAATAGATAGTTGTGTCATTTTGGTTCCAAGTTGACTATATTGTTTCACCAATATGTCATACGATATACATGACAACTTCTGTGTCACGAAGATTAAAATATACAATATACGTACATTGTCGGTAAATATAAAATTTATTTGTATACGAGCTTTAGAAACAGGCAGAATAACGAGCATTCGGCGAGCTTTTCAGGCCTGTTTCACAGCGAATACAAATGAATTTTATATTTAACGACAATGTACGTATTTTGTGTTTACTGCAATGTCAAAAAAGTCGGAAAACTTGTTAGATTTAAACAAAAAGGACAGAAACAAGCAAGCGTCATTCCTCGCCTTTCATAAATGTTGTCAAGGGTGTCTTCTTCGTAGTCCGCGTTACATTAGTACCAGTTTTATACTTGTCTGCGCCCTCCGCTGTACATAGCTACATGGTACCAGGAAAGTTTATTCGTAGGCTGAAAAGTTTATTCGTATAGTACGAAAAGTTTATTCGTCTAGTACGAATAAAGGAAAAATTTATTCGTATAGCATATTTGCACAGCAAATGCACTGATTGCAGGATAAAATATATTATGCATATGTTCAATATTATAGTGTTTTTTATAATAACGCTGCTCGCTTGTTATATGTGAGGATTGACATTTTACTCACACGTGAAAAGCAGTTGCATGACCGGACCATTTCACTAAGAGGGGAGGTTTGGGATCATAAAACTATCTTAACCTCGCCACTTTATATTGAAGTGCCTGTACCAAGGCAGGAAAGTCAGCGGTCTTATATTTTTATTAGAGGTATGACCGTATCAATTTTGTCTCTAAACGATTTTGATGTTTGATTTTGGAATTGTTCCGACATTGTCGGTTTTGTCCCCATTTTATCCTATTACTTCAAACTTTTATTTTTAAAATGATACTGAACTAATAAACATGTTTTGGTTGCTGATGTTTGCTGTTAAAAATTAGATTTCGGACCCGTTGACGTGAATAGTAAAAACACATGCGATTGCAAAATGTCCTTGTGGTTAAATTTTGATTGAGAGAAAGAAAAAAAAACAATTAATAAATATTTTTGTAATTTCTGTTTACTCGTTACTCATACTAGTGACAGAAACTGACAACATTAATTATAGTATTTATCAAAAGCCTTTGGATATTATTGTAAAACATAAGTCATATCATTTGAAATACCTCGGGACAATGTTCTCTATTACCGTGTTACAAAAGGTATCTCGTTTTACACCGCTACTTCAAAAATTCCGTCATGTTCGGGTCAAAATACATTCGTATCATTCATTAATTATCTTTTCATGTTTTAAACTGATAATGGACGGGTAGCTTTCGCGTTCGCCGACATCTCATTACAAACAAATAAAATGTCACTTGTTTTAAATTTATTGTACGAAATTAGGCAGCATAAATGTTTTGATTGCGACTTCTTTTAATTCATACAACATAAATTGTGATACAGTTTCTTAAAACTGAAATTTAAAAATGTTCCAACAAGACAAAAATATATTATATAGAACTGTCGAAACAGAATTGATTTCATTTTTTGGTTGATTTACAAAATAATCTTTAAATGTGTCATAAATATCAACTATATAAGAATGACATTGAATGTTTTCATGCAACGTCCCTTATTTTCGTCAATTGTTGTCAAATTTCATGAATTGATTTGTTTTTATTGTTATATTTTTTAATAAATTCTTATCACATCAAAATTAAATACTACTTACTCTATTCAGGGGAGATAACACGGTAACATATCATCCTCATTTGAGTAAGCCTGTCAAATTCATTTCATTCATCGATTCATGTTTTAACTAATTAATTTTCAATGTTTAGAATAATCCATGTCATGGAATGAACATACGTGATATTTCAATTTTAAAGTCAATCGTCCCCGACATTCATTCAAAAGTTCAGAGAAAGCTGTACGTGTTCTTCTTAGGCTAAGTGCAAAATTATATTTCATTCGAAAACTCTGCCACATTATTAAAATGCAAAATAATTCTTGATATTAACAATGAAAGTGACCTTATCAATATCATCGATAACCCTTCGTTGTCAAATTTTGATAAATGCTGAAATATTTGAAATAAACACAATTATTTAGGTGCACCTTTTGATAATAAGTTCACATTTTAAAGTGTCAATCTACTATTATTAAAAATAATCTTTATGTGCTATTGTGTACGAAGAATGTGATTTTAAAAAGGGGTTAAGGTATGGGTTTTTTCTACTGTCAAATATAATTTAGGAGAACAATATCCAGCCCAAAACTTTTTAAAAATGGCCAATATACTGTTCAAACTAGTATAATATTTAGTTGAATATGACTGATGAAATACGATTAGTCTCTTCTCCCTTTTTTTTTAAATTACTATCATTATTATTTTAAAAAGATGACAAAAATAAAATGACGTAACTAAGTAATATGGATGTATAAAGTATTTGTCTTGTCTTGATATTATGTATAAGTTAATCAAGGTTATAGAGGCGTGTATACCCTTGCTGAATCTCTCAACCTTAGGCCTATGATAATTTCCTGTTTGTGATCTAGATTCAGTACGAGGAAGAAGCGACAATTCTTTTCTTCATAGAGAGACTCTCTGAGAGACACGGGAATTTTTTTTATTTACATAGCGTTCCATCCCCCATTTCAACGAGGGGTACATATTCTCCTCTCTAAAGACCTGAATATGTGTTTTAATTACATATACATACTTGTAAATCAATTTATAGTAGATAGCGTACGAATATATCACTTTGTTGGCCTTAGACGACCTGACCTTTCTGTATAGCTACTGACATGTATTAGGTATAAGGCCTATCAAAGTCGACTTAAATTAATCAAGCTTAAGATACACGGAATATTTACATCTCTTATCCCAGCCACCTTTCTTTCTTAATAAATGATATTTGTGTTTGTAGATAGATACATTATTACCTGTAGTATACGGTATTTGTGAGTTTTAACTGACTTTCTGTTTAAAACAGAACAAAACTTGTCAATAACGTACGTGTATTTGTGGCTTAAAACTGTAGAGGTAGCAAAACTTGTCAATAATGTACGTGTATTTGTGGCTTAAAACTGTAGAGGTAGCAAAACTTGTCAATAATGTACGTGTATTTGTGGCTTAAATCTGACTGTAGGGGTAGCAAAACTTGTCAATAACGTACGTGTATTTGTGCCTTAAATCTGTAGAGGTAGAGATTTTAGTATTAATGCACTGGGGGATTTAAAGTATCAATATTATGTTGGTTTGTATATAATGACTTCTGATAAGTTGTGGTATGCAGTCGTACGTCATGAGCAGTAAACGACGAATATAAATGGCATAATAATAACTGGCTGTTTTATAGTGGGTATCAGAGCTAGACCCATCCTTGTATTATAGATGAGGTCATGAGGACCTCAGATTCTTTAACATGGTAGTCTCCCCCAATGTTAACCGGTTGTAGTCGGGAATCTCAGACCCTTCGTATTAAAGTGGTGTGTGGGGGGTGTGGGGGGGGGGTCACAAACCCTTTGTTGTATTAAAGTGGGGAATCACAGACCCTTAGTCTGAGAAGTACTCTCCAACAATGATACAATGATAGCCGGTTATAGTGGTGAACCACAGACCTTTCTTTGTATCATAGTGGGGGACCACAGACCCTTCGCTAGAGAGTAGTATCGTATAATAATAACAAGTTTTAGTGGGCACCACAGCCGTCTCGTCTGAGAAGTCTCCATATTAATACAATAATACCCGGTTGTATTATAATTTGGGATCACAGACTCTTTGCTTCAGAAGTAATCCCTCATAATAATAGCCGGTTATATTATATAGTTTGGGACCACGGACATTCGTATTGGAAGTCATCCCCCTTAATAATAACCGGTTTTAATAGGGGTACAGGGTACAGACTCTTCGTTGGGGCAGTAGAATCCCATAATGATAACCGGTTTTACTGGTGGACAGCAGACCCTTTCAGGAAAGATTTCTCATGACGGAGTCCCTGTGTCAACTGTAAACATGGGCTACTGCATGTAAAATGAACAATCCAAGTTGTACACACTTGATCTGTGATTCTGTCTTCACATCTGCTTAAATAATATCTACTCGTTTCTTTTGTAATGATTTTTAATTAAAAAAATGTGAACATGTTTACTTAAAAAAAATATTAAGTCATGGGACTTCAATTTAATATATAGGTATCTATTGATATATAAATGGAACATCTACTTGGTTTTTGTTGATGTTTTTTAATTAATTTTGTTTTATTAATTTTATTAGTGTGAACATGTTTACTTAAGAAAAATACTATGCGGTTAAGTCCAACAGTGAGAAAATGTGATTTCAATTGAAAATATAGGCATTTAATGTGACAAAACATGTTTTCATTAAAAATTCAAATAAATAAATTTCATTAAAACATTAAAGATAAATGTATATAATTTTTTACTTACAACCACTGTATTCCTCCAGCAAATGTTAAAAACTGTAACAGAAGACAAAATCCTGTTGAAATAGTGTTCATATCCAAGCGTGTCATCCTTCATTTAACACTCTTTTACAAGAAATCCAATTTTTCATGCGGAATTTATTAACAGTGAATGAATAAGTGAGTATATGTGTATATATCTAATGAGTTTCTGTATATAAAGAAAAAAATATATTTAACAAATATCACATCTTCCTAGGTCTATAAAATGTTATGAACTATTGATAAATCCATTTTTCTTTTTTTCTTTATAGTTTCACTAATTCCGGTATTGAACTTTCCCTTCTATTTTATCACATATTATGTTGCATAATAATTATATAACGCGATATGTTCCAGAAATAGCTCCGGCGTTTTACTGAAATATATATCACTATGTCTAAACGTTGTTATCATTAATATGAATGAAAGTGAAACTTTTAGGACAATCTATATCATAATCATTTTTATTTGCTCGTCCTCTTTACTCATTAGCTCCGCCCACTTGACAAAATATTGACCCGTGATTGGCTCCAGTCGACCGGAAAACAATTACCGTCACGTTTGGTTAACAAAGGATGTCAACACGTTTGAGTAAAAGTGCAATCGAATAGACGTTGTAACACAAATTATACCAGATCAGATATTAACACAAATTATTCCAGATCAGCTATTAGATAAAACAATTTTATGCATATTAACAGAGTAGATATTCATCTAGAAAATTCCAAAATAATAATGTTAATTAAAGGTGTGTGTTTTCTTTCTTAAACTTTTAAAATTATACTGTAATTTTAGTAATTAATAATTGTCGCTATTTCTATTAAAAAGCAAAAGCGACATTATATATTTAGAAACAGTTTTCCAATGCTCCCGTATTTTATATAATTAATCCTTTTAAAATCGATTTCACAAAGTTAGCATTCATTTCAGTCCGTATTTGCACAGCAAATTTATATTGAATTTCTTCATCATAAAGCAAGCACGTTGTGTTAATATATCACACATTTAAACAACGCTATTTAAATATTCAATATTTTGAACGTGTAAAATATTTCATCCATTTGATTCCTTAAAACTCCCATTTTAATTTATAAAGTACACAGACATAAACTAGTCATGTCAATATAACACGATTCTTAACGTCTTTTAATCTTTATATTCAGTGTTAAATTGTGTCGCACTGAAATTGTATTTTAACAAACTCCCCGCATTGCTAAATTTTCCATATGACCCGTCCAAATGCTACAAAAATATAATTTTCGTAGGTAAAACCGTCTTTAATCTTTATCATTTGATGTAAATTGCGTCACACTGAATTTGTATTTTAACAAACTCCCCGCATTGCGTAATTTTCCATATGATCTGTCCAAATGTAGCGAAATATAATTTTCGTAGATAAAACCGTCTTTAATCTTTATCATTCGATGTAATTTGTGTCACACTGAAATTGTATTTTTAACAAATTCCCTGCATTGCTAAATTTCCATATGATCTGTCCAAATTTTTCAACTGTTATTTTCAAATACACTCAGCCGCAGCTAACTGCGTAACAGGAGCGAAATGACATACATGTTTATAAAGCAAAAATATAATTTTCGTAGGTAAAAAACAGTATTCAGATTAAGCATCCTAATGTTATATGATTTTCAAACAAGAATCTACAAAGTAAATAACCGAATCACTACGATCACAGAAATCTAGGCATGTGTTATTGTAATCAGGATATATACAAAAATACATTTTTCATTTATTTCCTGTAACATTTAGCAAAACATTTTCCTCCAGTTGTACGTAAACAAAATCAAAGAGAATACGGCATATAAGAATTTAGTTTGTGTCTAAAGTTCCAAGACCGTTTTAGTTTGGTTTGGTTTTATGGTGCTTAACGCCACTTTCAACACTATTTCAGTTACCATACTATCACGACCACGACGCCCCCAAGACCGTTTTATGAATAATACTCGATAGGTTGTCGGGAAAAGGTTATTTTCAAAAATTGAGAGTTATAAAACCGTTTTATGAATAATACTCGATAGGGTGTCAGGAAAAAGATTATTTTCAAAAATTGAGAGTTATATAATCCCCGACAAAAGTATAGTCAGTCATTATTTATCAATTTGTCATTCTTCAGCTACTATTATTAACCTGTATCTTATATAAATACAACTTAAACTTTCTACAAAAGTTTTATTCAAACATCACGACCTCGTTGATTAATTTATAAACAAAACACGAGTATAATGTTGACATTGATCTACAGGTTTCAGAAGAGTTTTCCCATATAATGAGTAATTCGGTCTAGCTTGCCCAGATTACCAAAATTATATCAAATAATACATATCCATTCATCGACACATTGACACATATAGTCTCAGCCTTTTCCCGTGCCCACAACGTAGTCTTGTTCCGCCTTGCAAAATTTCTATTTGAGGTCCTGCGTATACCCTCTAATTATATAAAATATAATCTTTATTTTTATTTTAATATGTGTACATGTATATGATTCCTATACAGTTGAAAAAAACGGGGTGGGAGGGGGGCGGGGGGAGCTTTTAATATATGTTCTACACCTTTACAGAAATTTCAGTAAACTTCAAAGCATAAGACAAATCCAATCCGTGTTCTGATTAATTTTCAACTACCGGAAAAGCCGGGAAGAAAACTCAACTCCACCCAAAGATGAACATCCAATCAGAAAAAAAACCCGAGCCACTCCTCTGTCAAACCTCAACTCTAACCACATAAATGACAATGACAGAGGACGAGTAAAATGTATGACCTATTTTACAAAAATGCGGCGGTGTTCAACCGGAAACATTAAAAAAATAATAATAATAATAAAAATTGCAATATTCGCTCGAACTGAAAAGAAAATAAAATGGATAGGAAAGAACCACAGATCATTTTACGAGCTAATTATTGACTCCAACTCAGGGATTGGAACACGGGATCAAACTTCAAAAGCAAACGTCCTGTTTTTATGGATATTGTACATTTTGAAAATTGCATTTGCCACTGCTAAACTGACCCATCGTGAGCTGTCCCACATCGCATGTATAACTACACATTACTAAACAAAATATTTTCGCAGTACGTGATCTTTTTGAATTAAAATTATACTTTTCAAACTCATGTCGTGTTGTCGTTTATGATTAATAGCTAACTCTTTTCCTCTGATACATAATGTGCAAATAATCTTTGTGATGTATAGAAATTCTAACACTTAATCTCTGCCGTTTTAATATCAAATTTGATACAATAAATTTTATGGAAAAACATTTCTTTTCAGATCGTCCGAATTTGTATTTTTAAATACACAGCGGTCTTTGACAACCTGCGAGTTAATAGGGTAAATTGTTAAATTAATTCAAAATTTGTAAAAATGGTTAAAATAACTGAAGCGTGTGAAAATATAGCGACCGACATTCTCAAATTGTCATTGAAATATAGGTATTGAAAAAAACGAAATGAATGCTAAAGTAGAAATTGTTGACGACCCTCGCTGAAACTTCACCTAGCTGGCAAAATTTAAGGACTCATAAATTAGGATGAACACGTTTTTATGCAATCATATGATGGTATTGCAAAATTTAGAATGACACAACTTTGTCACAAGGTTCTTGTGGGTAAAATTTATGTCCGGTGCACCCACTTTTCCGGTATAGTTTGAAAGTTTTAACTGTTAATTCAAAATGTACACTCAGCCGCAGCTAACTGCGTAACAGGAGCGATAAATACATACATTTTTACAAAACATGGAATCGAAATGAGAGGTATAAAAAATCATATTTACACAACAATGTACAAATATATAGTCAATAATGCATATCTCACAGCATTATCTCTAAAACATGTGGTTTTTCTTTAGCACATGCAAACATCTATAAATAATACTTTGCAATCTCTTGAGTTGGAGCAAATCCTAGCATTTCGTTTTGTTTAAGACTATTGTTATAGTGTTATTCAGAGGAGGGTGAAATTCATTTCTTTATAGACTGTAAAATGATAAAGTTGTTTTCTTTTTTCTTCTTAAAAAAAAACCCCGAAGTAAATGGTGCAGTTTACGTAAAAGGCTTCCAAATCGAATTTCTTCTAACGACCAATGATTTATGAGGAATTTTTCTTCCTGTTATAAAAAAAAAGGAATATACAATAAAAGTGATAGTAGAAATATTTCCCACGGTTCAATATATTATCATAAACTAGTGTAAATTATTTAATTTATTTAATAAAGGTGTGAAAATACATTGATTGATATTGTCAAACAAAAGACCATATGTTATTGTCGTCTTATACACGTGTAATTAAAATAACACCATTAATTAGTTAACAATATAATTATGAATACTCTTGAATTGGTTAATCAAATTATAGAGGTTACCGCAAAAAGCCTCGAGCTCAAATATTATGGCTTCAAAACATCAAAGAAAGCAACCATTTATATTTCATTAAAGGAATACTCAAAGGCTTAGAATATATACTCATAATAAGGATAGTGCAAAGATCACAACTCTAAATCTGCACCTTCGTCAACTGATTTCAATGTGTTGTCAATTTAATTTTCAATACTTTAATTTACATAAGATACAAAGAAACAGAGTACATTGTATGTGTAAAATTAGGACAATTATCATAAGAAATTATGAATTAATGGCAGAATAGACAGGAATACAACAATTTTTACATGCATTCAGAATTAAACAAATATAACCAGTTCAAATTTATATTAGAAAAGACAACGTTTATAATAAAAATAAAATTGACAGTAAATGTTTGTGATAATGAGAGCACACTTACTATTTAAAAAATAGAGAGTTATAATAGATTAATAATTCTTCTCAAGACAGAAAAACAACATTTAGTTCATATTATATTAGTAAAGAAAACGTTTATAATAAAAACATGTTTTAAAAGTAGAGGGTTGACAGAATAATAATTCTTCTCAATAATAACATAATTAATTTTACAATAAAACAAAACATGATATTCATCGTCAAGTTGCTCTCTACATGAATTACATAGTCTTTCATTTCTAGAGAAAAACACGTAGCTTAACAAAATCATAACAATTTTAACCATAAAAATCAGCAATTTCAAAATAAATATGTTTTATTACTATTAATCCAACAGATTTGTGACAAACAAACAAAAATATTCTAAGCAACATATTTTCTTCGGACAGGTAAAACAAGAGAATACATAATTGGCATTTGCAGCTGATCAGCTTACGCAGCATTAAGAAGTAAGACTGGTTGACTTCCAACCATTTCAATACATTTCTAAAGGCATTCAATTCAATTTCAGTTGTAACTTCATAAAAAGAAAGTTTAAACTTTGATGGTCAACAATTCCACCTCTATCAACAAAACGACCAATTACCTCTCACCATAAATCATGGAACATAAAAAAAACACGATATATGAAGTTAGAAATCCAGGCCCTGATGAGAGACAGGCACAAAAATAAATGCGACGGGGTTAAAGCGGTTAATGAGATCCTGACACAACACTTTTGATAATTAGACCTTTAACGGAAATACATACACAAACAAACGATAACATCCTGCACTGATTCTG
This sequence comes from Gigantidas platifrons, assembly GCA_002080005.1. Taxonomy (NCBI): domain Eukaryota; kingdom Metazoa; phylum Mollusca; class Bivalvia; order Mytilida; family Modiolidae; genus Gigantidas; species Gigantidas platifrons. Next base: position 186,479 of record MJUT01001240.1, on the reverse strand, counting down.
TTCCACTCAAAAAGACCACATACCATCACATAAATGAAAGACAACATAAACATGGACAGTACCATAACAGGGTCAATGAATACTCGTAGTTAACTGACTACTATCTAGGAAGATAGAATGTGTTGATGACATGGACAGTACCATAACAGGGTCAATGAATACTCGTAGTTAACTGACTACTATCTAGGAAGATAGAATGTGTTGATGACATGGACAGTACAATAGCAGGGTCAATGAATACTCGTAGTTAACTGACTACTATAGCTAGGAAGGTAGAATAAGTAAGCTGTTGGTTACAACTTACAGACCGTTACTCTTAGGACAAAATGTCAGATTTCACGAAATCTAACTTTTATTATTCTCAATGTTTGCCTAATCAACTATTTAGGGGTTAAGGTTATGGTGTTGAACGCCACTATCAACCAGATTAGTTATATCGTGGCGGTCAGTTTCTTTGGTGGAGGAAACCGGAGTACCCGGAGAAAACTACCGACATGCTGCAAGTCACTGGCAAACTTTATCACATTTATATGTTGCTTGGAGTACAACTCACAACTTTATTGATGACAGGCAGAAAACTATTGCACACGGCTCGTTGTAAGGTTGTAAATTTAACTACCATAAGACCACGACGGACCCCAACTTTTTTGCAATTTATATTGATATAACTTACATCAACATCAATCTAATTAACCTCCCCCCTCCCCCACCCATTTTTTTCGAGAATGCGCGACATGTCAGAAAAGGTGTGGGGGGGGGGGCAATTCAAGATCTAATTTTCATTAGATTTCATCAACATGTCACCAACGACAAATCAATAAGTGTAAATACATTATCAAGTGTTAATTTTCATAATAATATTATCAAAAATCACTTCATGTAATATAAAGACCTACATATTATCTTAGTGTGTCATTAAATCGTCACTGTCGTGTAAATATTAATTAGTTTTCACCTATTAAGAGTAGTATTTAGGTAATTCTAAAGTTTTATATACGAACGACAAAGACGGCCAGATGTAACGTTAATTGACAGAAGAAAGAGTACAACTTTACTGCAAGATACTGGGACGTATTGTAAGCCATAATATTGTCCTGTGAAAATGTGTCCGATTGCATCTTTTTCAAATGAAAAATCACCAACTGACCAAAAGAAGTCACCTCTGCGCTTTATTCCGTCCTCGGACTTTATCATAGAAAACAATTGTAACGGAGGACAATATTTCACGGCGGACACTATTTAATCCTACAGTATCACACTCATGTTAGCACATGGCCGTCCGTTGAAGGTGCGGGGTCCAATGCTATTCTCTTTCAAGAATACAGTGTGGTGTTATGTGTACTTGAACAGCCGAGATTAGAAGCTGTAGTGTGCTGTTCTGTGTACTTGAACAGCCGAGAGTAGATAACTTCAGCACGGGGCCTCTTAAATGCGGAACCCAATTGGGAACAATTAGTCCAATTGGCTGAAGGTCGGCCCTGTCTTAGCGTTTTGGCATTTCAAATCCTCCCAAACGAAATAAATGATTTCGCCAAATTGGAAGATTGTTTTTCGCTCACCTCAAATAGCAATACACCGGGATGTATCTGTTAGTGTTACCGTGGAGTAAGAAAACTCCCATTGAGTATGAGGGTGCTTGTTTAGTAGTTTCGATGATCTCGAATATGCGAGGTGTATTTATCTTCTAAACTGAATCATAAATTAATAGCTTAAATGAAAATTATTCGTCTTCTACAAAAATAAATAAAGTTAAAAAGAACAAGAATTTTTATCTTGCATTTCCTAATTTTGAAATAAGACATCCCTTCATTGAATTAAGAATAAGTGTTCCGGGTTATGGTGTTTAACGCCACTTTCAACATTATTTCAATTATATCGTGGCGGTCGGTTTTATTGGTGGAGGAAACCGGAGTACCCGGAGAAAACCATCGACCTGCCGCAAGTCACTAACAAACTGTATCACATAATGTTATATCGAGTACACCCCATCATAACCAAGATTCGAATGTTAGTGATGATAGGCATTGTATAGGTAGGTACCATACGATCACGACCACGACGGTCCCCTCAAATTAAGAATAAGTGATTTCGAGTTACAAATAGAAACATTTAGATGCTCAAATACTCATCATAACTAAAATTATGTATACATTGTAAAGCTCATGCTACTATAAAAAATTAGGACATATGCAGTTTTCTATTTAAACATGTTTCTTGTAGACTTATTATTTTTTTTGCATGTTTTGTTCCATTCCCCATGTATAGGTGAAATAAGTCTGTTTTTGGCTATTCTGTTTAGGCTCTTTTGTTTCCTTGTTCACAAACACTTTTAAATCATTTGGCTTGTAAATCATTATATGATTAAATGCTTCTTTTCAGGAGTTCATGCATGTGTAAATGGTGCCGATGCAATCACAAAATGAGCTTATATAAAGTTTGTGAGTGCATCGGCACCGTTTACACATGCATGAACTCCTGAAAAGAAGCGTTTAAATAATACTTATAATTCTTCCACGTGATTATTTTCTCTATTTTCATTATTAAACTGATTTTCAGGCTTGTTTTCAATCGGCGGTCGCCATATTGTTTATACTGGTTATACAAAAAAGTTCATCGAGTTATAAACGAATCAAAAACAAACACGTGACAGTGCTCTTGTCCAATCAAAAGGTACGAAAACGATATACATTAATTCTACAAGAATTATTTGGCAATGAGAGTACATGATGAAGGTTATTCCAGAAACGAGTGGTGCACACTAAATTGGATATCTACGTTTTCATTTATATTTACGACATACCCCTTAAATATAAAATTGTAGGGGCCGTCGTGGTCGTTATCGTATGGTAGTTGGGGACCCCTTAAATATAAAATTGTAGGGGCCGTCGTGGTCGTTATCGTATGGTAGTTGGGGACACCTTAAATGTAAAATTGTAGGGGCCGTCTTGGTCGTTATCGTATGGTAGTTGGGGATCCCTTAAATGTAAAATTGTAGGGGCCGTCGTGGTCGTTATCGCATGGTAGTAGGGGACACCTTAAATGTAAAATTGTAGGGGCCGTCGTGGTCGTTATCATATGGTAGTTGGGGACACCTTAGATGTAAAATTGTAGGGGCTGTCGTGGTCGTTATCGTATGGTAGTTGGGGACCCCTTAAATGTAAATTTGTAGGGGCCGTCGTGATCGTTATCGTATGGTAGTTGGGGACATCTTAAATGTAAAGTTGTAGGGGCCGTCGTGGTCGTTATCGTATGGTAGTTGGGGAC
>MJUT01001240.1:172127-183018 GCA_002080005.1 Gigantidas platifrons | reverse complement strand
CCTTAAATGTAAAATTGTAGGGGCCGTCGTGGTCGTTATCGCATGGTAGTTGGGGACACCTTAAATGTAAAATTGAAGGGGCCGTCGTGGTCGTTATCATATGGTAGTTGGGGACACCTTAGATGTAAAATTGTAGGGGCAGTCGTGGTCTTTATCGTATGGTAGTTGGGGACCCCTTAAATGTAAATTTGTAGGGGCCGTCGTGGTCGTTATCGTATGGTATTTGGGGACATCTTAAATGTAAATTTGTAAGGGTGGTCGTGGTCGTTATCGTATGGTAGTTGGGGACACCTTAAATGTAAAATTGTAGGGGCCGTCGTGGTCGTTATCGTATGGTAGTTGGGGACACCTTCAATGTAAAATTGTAGGGGCAGTCGTGGTCGTTATCGTATGGTAGTTGGGGACCCCTTAAATGTAAAATTGTAGGGGCCGTCGTGGTCGTTATCATATGGTAGTTGGGGACATCTTAAATGTACATTTGTAGGGGCCGTCGTGGTAGTTATCGTATGGTAGTTGGGTTTATAACTACCTATGTAATTCGTACCTATCACCACTAACGTTGTGAGTTCGAATCCCACTCCTGAAGGCGAGGTGAACTCGATACAACATTATGTGATAATATTTGTCAGTGACTTACTACAGGTCGATGGTTTTCTCCGGATACTCCGGTTTCCTCCACCAATAAAACTGACCGCCACGATATAACTGAAATATTGTTGAATGTGGCGTTAAACACCATAAACCAAACCTAAACCAACCTATATAATTGAATATGTATTTCCACAGAGCACGCTATTTCGCTCAAGATAATCAATCTTACGAGTCCTTCAGTTTGGCATGACGTTCACATTTATTTTGTTCGAAGATTGTATTGAAGGTAAGGTGTCAACCTGTCTTGTTTTTCTCTATTTTCCGTGATTATAGATTCATTTCTTAAAGTTAATCCTCTTCCTAACAAGGAGACAAGAAGTAATCCCTACTGTTCGTAAAAATCGTGGCACAAATGAATACATATTGTTATGCTCTTAAAGTTGTTATTAAAATGCCATGATTTATAGTCAAAACAGGTGTCTGTCTAAAAACGTAACCATACAATACCCAAATACTGGCATTCCGACATGTAGTGTACGGGTTCCTAGACAACGCACTCGCATAGTAAATGAAGAATTTAAATATATATAAAAACCTTTTTTTTCTATCCCGAGACCATATATAGGCCAAATTTCACGACATGTTTACACATACAGCCAGATGATCTGCCAGAGTGGTTGGTTCTTTGTGGTCTGCCCCGGAAACGTTTCAAATGTGCTCGACGTGATTGAAGGCTGGGGATTTTTTTGTCGGAAAAGGCATGACACCAATGCTTTGATGCTGACGAAAAGCCATGCATGGTGTCATACTAATACATCGAAAACCGCTCTCCGTTCTTGATTACAATACAGTATCGGGCGTATATCGCATTTTTAGCGCTGTATAGAACTTAGTAGTGTTTTTAACTCGGATTTTATCCTGCTCAAAATCCTACTTCCACCTCCCCGTTGGTGAGCAGGGGCCAACAAATGTAACAATACATTTGGCGAACGGAAGAGGTACGCGCAAATGAGTCAAAATAGATAAGCGCAATTGATATACAAAGGACAAGAAATAAATTCAGGACAATTTTTTGAAAAAATGTGTGTTTATATGAAATATATAGTAAACATTTTGAGTGGGAACAGATATATAGCGCATAACTGTATATAAAAAAAAAACGCAAACGTAAAAATAAAAAAGCGGAAATGATATGCCAAAAAGCGCAAACGTAAAACGCCGACAGTATCAGAGATTATGAGATGATAAAACTATGTTGTAAATAATCATCTCTGGTACAACTGTCGCTTTCTTTAGTTTGTTTGTTCGAAGTTATGTGTGAAGATACCAAAGGGGGGTAATCAGAATTCGTTAATAGATCGACAGACAACACAATGGCTGAAAGAAAAAAGACAAACAACAATACACAATACACTACACAGAAAACTAAAGAGCAACACGAGCACCACTGAAAACAAGGGCTGAACTCAGGTGTCCCGGAAGGGTATACGGAGTTTTTACTCCATTAGTGGCACCCGACGTGCTACTCTAGATGCAAACTCGGTAATAATTCACGAGCGAGGAAAGGAGCAGGAAGTGCTTGCAATAAGTGGAACATATCTGTGGTCATTTGTGACACTGATATTCCGTAGCGGCGAACAAAGTCATACCGGTAGTGGTGACCGCAAAACTTTCGAGTGATGACTTCAACTTGACCATTAGTAACCCTTGGTTCGGTAGTTTCCTTGCTAGCAGCAACCCTCTTTCAAGGAAATCCTGGTAGGAACCACAAACGCTGGGATATTGGATCAACTGAGAGATATATTTATATACAGTATATACTCCATATGCTACTGGAATGTATATAAATGGAAAGTTCACAATGGTAAAATTGGTAAAACAATGTTTTTTGGTCAGAAGTGAACGACCGTTATCACTAGGCTATTGAGTTCCCTGATTATATGGTGGAAAGAACAGTTATTAATTTATTAAATGTAGTCGTACAATTGGCTTAAACACATAGGCGATACCACATCCAACAATAATATTAATTGAACATCAAAGAAACAAATTATCAAGAGTTTGCCTTCAAATGATAAACTTAAATGAGGTAATGATATTAACACGGCAAGGTATGGCTTATTTGTGTAAATAATATAACTCCTCAAACAACACTTAGAGCCAGAATAGATGGAATCTACTTAATATATATTATCGTATTTATATCTACTAGAATCATTATGTAACTATAATTTTTTATATTAAGAATAGTTTTGAAGACACCGCCCACTTTATCTCCCCCATTACCATGTGACCTCAATCGGCAAACCTCGGGTGAATTCGCTGCTCTCGTTAATTCTTAGATGAAGGAGCGGAATCGGCCGAGTTTTGCCGAATGCATCTGACGTAGACCCAGACTCTGTTCAATGGAGAAAGTCATTAGGTGATTTTACGAAAGATCGGCGATATTTTCTCCAATACACTTCAACAATAAAACTAATAAAAATGATATAATAGCTGTAATATATATAATTTGAAGTGGTTTTATCGAAAGGTTATACATCTCATAGAAGTCATAATTGTCTCAAGGGTGGCTCAAGTCTGTCTTGTTTAGTAATAGCTACATTATCGTTTGCTATTTTATACATTATGATTGATTGATTGATTGATTGATTGATTGATTGATTTATTGATTGTACAAGTTGAACATCTGTACATCTATCGCTCATTAAAGTGTTGTAACATGTCCACAACATTAGATGTGTTTCGCTGTCTGTTGGTGACGAACCTTGCATCACAGCCTTGGAGTAGTATATATAAGAAATATCTGTTGGTGACGAACCTGGCATCACAGCCTTGGAGTAGTATATATAAGAAATAACCATAATATATAACTAAAGAAAGGGAAAGAATTACCAAACACGTAGAACACGAACGGTTATTAATCTGTTCCTTCACACAGTTAAACTAAATCTTACAATGTAAACGATTCACGAATCATATAACAATCAATCAAACAATAAGAATGGTACCCACCCACTCGCCCGTCCTGTCAGGAATAATGTCATTGCTATTTTAATGACTGTCCTATGTACTTACTATCCAATGCCACCACTGTTTACGATACATTTAAAACACATTAATATAGAGTTTTTATTGACATAGTATTCAGTGATGAGATTCGCCTATGTTTAGTCTAGATATGTGTAATGAAGAAATGTCTGATATAAGAGATATTTTAATGCTTCGTTACGACAGAAAATGACTCGGTATTTCTATAGATCAAACGACTTACACGTTACCTATATAAATTGGTCGATTGAAAATCAATTCCGATACAATAAAACGAAACGAATTTTTCATTGATAAATTGAAACTTTAACAATAAAAATGTTTTTATGTTGAATTGCAAAATGTCTTCTTGTTTATTTACGAGATGTTTATAAACCACTTCAATTCCTTATAGATTTTTCAGAACTACCACATAAAAAAATAAATCAGGAACTAACCCCGGGTACTATAAAATACGGAATGCAATATTAATGTTAAGTGGTGTTTGAAATATGTGATCCCCTTTAATGGGTATAATACAGATATGGATGGACTGCTCATTTCTTTCACACAGACTCTCAATATTAAATAAACGAACCGCTTTGGATAATTAATTGCCAAATGACGCCATTTAAAGTCAATTTTTTGAAGCGCTTAATGACAAAGCAAAAATATTTTGATAAGTTTTTATTTTATTGTTGGTTTCAAGGATGTTTAATTTGTAATCAGTCGTCTGTTACATTCAAATTAATTTCACAGAAATGAAATACATTTTTCAATCACGGTACAACGTGAGAGAAAAAACACATTTTTCGGTATTATACCCCGCCAAGTGTTGGAAACCCCCTTCATGTGTGTAAATCAGGAGGGCTTCCCGGACCTAATTCATAAACATAAGATGGGTTTCCATTTTTTATTATGTAGATTTCTTAATATACTTCTAAGCATTATGCAGGGCCGTCTTAACAGCATTATAGACCCCGGGCAAACCAGTGCACTGGGGCCCTACCTACACAACCACTCATAGGAATAAAAATGTAAATGGGTGATAAAATTAAACATATTTATTGTATTGGTACTTCCAACAAAATCAGTGTATAAACATTAAATAACACCCCGTACACAACATATCATAGATTAGCATGAGGCCCCTTTGATCTTGGGGCCCCGGGCAACTGCCCAACGTGCCCATGCGATAAGACGGCACTGTATGTATGTTAGTAAGAGGTATGGTTCTGATCTAATATCCATGTTTCTTTTCAAACTTCATCCCCGGTTTTTGGTGGAGGTCCATGTTGCTCCTCGCTTTAGTTTTTTGTTTTGTTTGTCTTCGCCCTTTGTCTCTGGGTTATCTATTCTTGATTGTCCCTTCGGTTTTCTCTAACGTTTATTGACACTGGAGGTAACCCCACATATCGTTTGGCTACAGTACTATTAAAGCAATTTTCGGTGTCTTTGAAAGACCAATCTGATGGTATATTATGCATCATTCTTTCTAGCCATATATCGACGATAAAGTACAGAATGTTCGGGTGCTGCAAAAGGAAAAAGGAAAGCAAGTTTCCTTCTAAGTATTTTGATAGCAGGAAGTCGACGCAAACATTTCATTACTAAATCAATATACCAAGTTAGCTGATATCTTGGGAGTGGAGGTATTTCACGGAGAATGACCTCTGAGCAATTGTTTGAATAAATTCAGCTGACCAATTGGAAGGCCTTCAAAAACAGATGTAAATACTGACTCATGAATAAACTTTATGGCTGTATTCAAAACCTTTTAGGTGAATCTATGATAGGAATTCTAAGACTCTCTCTCTCTCTCTTAGTTTGAAACTTTGAATGTAATGTGTCACAATTTTAACAGTGGCATTGCTATTTGGGGACCTGATTAGCCACTCTATTAATCCCGATGGTACTTTGTTGTTGTATTATAAGAACTTTGTTTGAGTAAATATCCTGACGAATTCGCATACGCGTCGGTATTGAAATTGGGGTTCTGAAAAGATTTGTTTGGTGTTGCTACTGAATCGAAAGCAATTTCTAGAATTTGTAGCAGCTTCCTTCCCTTTCTAAAGATATTTTAAATATTTATGGAGATCATTTTGCATTTACAAACATGTTTTAACTCCAGTTTTATCATCTGGTCTAAGTTGCGTAACAAAAAGTCCTTTAAGATATGAATTCCCTCTATAATACATAGAAGTGCTTGTATACACAAAAAATGTACTAGTATTAGATATCTGTTTATTCATTTGAGACTGATCACTGGTGTTTTACCATCCCTCTTTCCCTTAGTCCTTTAAGATATGAATGCCCTCTAACTAGAAGTGCTTGTATTTTAGATATTTGTTTAGACCTTTTTAGACTGATCACCAATGTTTTACCACCCCCTTTTCCTCAACTAGAAAAATGTTGGTGGTGAATGAATCCTTGATTTAATCTTTTAGGCAGTTTGCATTCTATTGAATTCATTCGGCATTTTCTGTATCTGTTATATCCTGTTCTTCTTTCTTAAATGATCTGGATTGAGTATGTTTGAGTGACTCAAAATCTTAATGGATTCTCTGAACTATACTTAAAATCTTAATGGATTCTCTGAACTATACTTAAAATCCATGAAAGGATCTCTCTTGTCAAGTTTTCTGTGAAGCGTTTCAATCTACCTCTGCATCTTTTGCAAGATGTTCTGCGAAGCTACTGCAGGGGCTAACGGTGCCTATAGTATTATCCATAGTCAAAGCTAGTAAATAACCACAATCAGATAAGATAATTGAGATAATATTCTGATAAGGGGAATATATCCTCGGTCATCTGTTAGATAGATACTCCGTATCGATCAGCTGATTAGTGATGTCAACCTTACAATTTTCGGAGAAGAGATTTCAACATCATAATCTGAAATCCCTTATTGGTTAGCTTACCGGTAAACAGTCTATCGTATCGTACAAGCTATAATATAGGGTAACACTGTACTACAGCTACAGTACTGGGATGCTGGAATATTGCAACATATCATATGACAGGAAAATTCACAATTGGAAAATTGAAATCATCTCTCTTGTAAGAATAATATTTAGATCTTATTTGTCCCTCGTTGTCCATTTCCAGGTCAAGATCAAGATAGGAAAATGAATTCGGATTGTCCATTGTAGGCCTACTTTTTATGCAAAATGTTAAATTGTTATTTCAATATATTTGACGTAATTCATATACAGCCCACTAAAAAGTTTAGACTATAAGGGTTCAGAATACACAGAGCATTGACCCTAATCTTGAATCTACCATCACTTTAAAGATTCGTGTAGTTTTTCTCCATTCTAGTCTGCGCTAATCATGACCACAGTGCTTAGACTCCACAAACAATGGGTCTTCATTTGTACCTGACTAAGATCTTCATTTCAAAGTAACGGTTCATAGGAATGCTTCCTTCCAAATATAATTAAATCAAATTAAATCAAATTAGCCTTGTCTGAATAATATTTGTTTATGTATTTGTTTTAAATTAAATTGAAACAAGTTCGTGGGAACAACCATCCCAAATCCAGTGTTATTATAAGCAGCTAAATGCAAGTTCAATAATGTTCGAGTTTGTCTTAAAATAAAGTATCATTTTTAACTTTAATTGTTAGGGGGAAATAAGGTAATTTGCATCCGTCTGACATTTGCGATTGTCGTCATATCCTTAATTGACGGCATTACATCATATTATGATAGTATCGGCGATCGCTTTCTTCCTAACGGTGAAATTTCCGGCGATTCCGAAGCCGATAACATTACTTTAATACGGGTTATCAACTATGTTCATCTTGGACGGAATTGTAATTAGCAGTTTAGGTTTCAAACGATACAAACTGATCTATAAATATCATGACAAGTGCTTTGTTTTTGGTTGTTGGATTGTACATCCCTGTTTACGGCAATGTCGTAAATACGTCTTTGCTTTGTTGCTATCCGTCTATATTTACAGTTTGCTAAGTTTAGATTTCCTCTCAAACATTACGCATTGTCATTCTCGTAATGATCTAAGAAATGGTATTGATTCTAGAATTTCATTGATAAAACAGTTTAGAACGCAGACTTAAATACATAATCTCAAATCTACCTCACTAATAGTTCAATTACTCTTAATAGTTATTTTATCCAGTGAAACGCAATAACAATCAATATGTAGTACTATCTGGTTGTCTGCTCATAAAGAGTAAAGCGAGATCGATTTAGCACATAATAACCAGTATGTTCCCAAGTGAACCAAGGGACATGGCTAACTGTGGTTTGCAGATACCAACGTCATGTGGTTTCAGCGAACAGTTCATTAAAGCTATCCCCACTTTCCTTCCACATTAGGCCTGATTTAATCAATATGTTATTGCTGACTGTGGCGATAAACAGCCTAACCATTAAAATACGGTATATGTTTGTACCGACATGTGCTTGAATTTGGTAAGTTTGTCAAGTACTTATCAACGCAATCTTGCACAGAATGTTTTTTTAAGTTTTTTTTTGTCCGTGTGTTGATATTGGCTCTTAATTTCTCCAAATGTCCTGAAATTATGTTGTCGATTTGACTAGTATTAGCAAATGTATTTCAGTAACACGACGGGTGTCACTAGCAGAGCAGGAACATCTAACCCTTCCTGGTCACCGGAGTTCATCTGCGGTTTTTAGTGGTCTTCGTGTTGCTCAATCTTTCGTTTTCTGTGAAGTGTTTTGTAGATCATTTTTTTTCTTTTTCTTTTTGTCGTTGTATTGACTGTCCTTCGATTAACTGCCTTTGATTATCCCTATATTGTCTTCAAACTTATCTTTCATCACAGATGAACCGTCATGGTCGTGATCGTATGGTAGTTGGACTTACCACTATATGTGCAATCAGTGCCTATCACCACTAACGTTGTGAGTTCGAATCCAGCTAATGGCGAAGTGTACTCAATACAACATTATGTGATAAAGTTTGTTAGTGACTTGCGACAGGTCGGGTGTTTTCTCCGGGTACTCCTGTTCCCTCCATCAATAAAAAACTAGCCGCCACGAAATACATGTATAACTGAAATATTGTTGAAAGTTGCGTTATACATGTATAACTGAAATATTGTTGAAAGTTGCGTTAAGCGATAAGCACCATAGCCATAACCCTAACCACCACTTTTCATCACAGACAATAAACACCGTGATAATTGAAAATGTATACTTTCACTGAAACTTTCAAAACAATTGATAATTTCGACTATTGCCTGATAAAGGAACGAAGTAATATAAAAAGCATACTTAATACATTGTGTTATTTCTGACTGCTAAACAAAAACATGAAGGAAAGCTTCGAATTACGGCTTCTGATTACCTCTGTAGTATCTTTAAACTTTTCTGAAGCAGTTATGGTTAACCATCATCAAAACGAACAACTACCTCTCTCCTCAAATCATGCAACACAATAAGACCTCGACCAATGGCGGTGAAATTCCATGTCTTGGCTCCGGACATGCACAAGCAATAGCCTCCCAACCTTCCATTGCTTATTTGTTATACATGTATTCATCAAGCCATATTCATTCTTCCCTCTGGAGGATAAAGTTTATCGGTGGTTTTCCCTGGATATATACTCTGATTTCTTCTATCAATAAAATTGACAGCTAAAATTAACAGAACTATTTTTGAAAATGGCTCTAAGCACCCATAAACTTGAACAAGAATGGTATTCTTAAGCATGCATGTTGATAGAATTACATCTAATAGCACTCCAAGAACAGCTGATCCTATTATTTTAATTCGTTAAAATGTCCCTGGTATTTCAAATAGCAGTGAAGTCAGATGACGTTACCAAGGACCATACTTGTAGTGGGAGTTAAAAACAAAATATGCAATTAGAAATTTGAAATTATTTAGTTGTTGAACAATACAATGAAGAAATGTCATAAAATACTATTAAAGTAAGCTTGAAGATACCAGTGGGTAATATGAAGCCGTAAATTGAAGACCAGACAATGTCAAATAAAAAAGACCAAACAGACAAACAATGGTCGACAATGTTATGCAAAAAACTAAAGATTGGGTAGATCGAAGCCCACTTAAACAAGGGTAAATTCTGATGACCACGGATATGTTCCACTTGTCGTAAACACTTCCCGGTCCTTTCCTCATTCACGACTTATTACCGGGTTTGTAACTAGATTCACACGACAGGTTTTACTAGTGGAGAAGGAACTGCTTACCCTTCCGGAGCACCCGAGTCCCCACTCCCCAGGTTTTTAGTGGTGTTCGTGTTACTCGATCTCTAGTGTTTTATATGTATGTTTTGTAGATCGTTGTTTGTCCTTTTGTACTTTTTCTTTTTGGCCATTGTGTTTTCTGTTCTTCGATATACGGATTCTGATTACCCCTTTGGTATCTTCAAAAACTCTTCTTCCAGGCGGGTAAGCAGTTCCTGCTCCATTAATCGCTCCCGTCGCGTTACTCTTGTAACAAACACTGTGATACATGGTAAAGTCATGAATGAAGAAAGTGTGGATTGTGATTACGACAAATTTGAATTGAATAATGATTTGATTTGATTTGATTTGATTTATTGTGTTTAACGCCACTTTCAGCAATATTTCAGCTATATTATGGCGACAAGTTTTAGTGATGGAAGAAGCTGGAGTACCCGGAGAGAACCACTGACCATGGGCAAGCAACTGGTCAACTGTATCACTTGCAGCAGCGAGTCGAGTGCACACTTGTTTGTAATTTACAAAGCCGTGCGTGAACACATGCGTATTCGTGAGAGGCTTGTATGAGTTGTTAGGTAATCCAACAACCTAACTCACTGAGCCACCCGGGCCCTGAATTGAATAATGTGAATGTTGCATGAGATATTTAAGTATAACAACATGGTGTCATTTTCATTTACACATATAAACACAAATAAGGTAAATAAGACATGAGCCCTCCTACAAACAACTGGAGGTAGAGACGAACCAACATCTAAGTCTGTTAGTCATTATAAGCAAAGACAAAGAAAAACAAAACAAAAGCACAACACAATATATGTTGGACACAATACGCTAACAAACACAAATAACGTAAATAAGACATGAACCCTCCTACAAACAACTGGAGGAAAAGACGGGCCAAACAAACACACATAACGTAAATAAGACATGTGCCTTCCTACAAACAACTGTAGGTAAAGACGAACCGAACAAACACAAATAACGTAAATAAGACATGAGCCCTCCTACAAACAACTGGAGGTACAGACGAACCAAACAAACACACATAACGTAAATAAGACATG
>MJUT01001240.1:146584-156939 GCA_002080005.1 Gigantidas platifrons | reverse complement strand
TTAATGAGTATTGTATGTCATATCTTCAGGTATTCTTGTTTGTGAAGCTGGTTGTATCTTAGGAAATTTAGAAGATTACCTTGCAGAAAGAGGCTTTATTATGCCACTTGACCTTGGAGCCAAGGGCAGCTGCCATATTGGTGGTAACCTAGCAACCAATGCTGGTGGAATTAGACTTTTAAGATATGGATCTTTACATGGTAGTGTGTTAGGATTGGAAGCTGTAAGTTATCGTTTGTATTATAATAATGAGAGGAAGAACAACAAGAAAAGTGTTGGTCCTGAATTTTCCAGTCATTTGGCAAAAACCACTTTCTAATCAGAAGGGGGTGGAATGGGACAAAGAAAACAAAATTAATGATGTTAACCCGCCCACCCTTATTCTTCACTTATATGCTGCTGCAATCATCTGCCTGCTTCATTTATCTTCCAGTGAAAAATGATATACAGTCAAATCTGTGTTATGTGACCTTCCAAGGGAACAGTGAAATAGGGTCAAATAAGATAGGTGGTTGCTAAATACAGATTTAAATACATCATACATGTAATATGAAATGTAATGTGGAGGGAAATGAAAATTAAGATCACACAATATAAGTTATTGCTTAATAGAGGTGGTCACTAAAGCAGGTTTGACTGTAAATAAAACATCATTTTATGGGCTAAAACTTTCCATATAGGGGTAATCATTTAGTTTCACTAAAGAAATGTAAGGTTGGGGTTTTATCAGCATTTAATGTCACCTTCAACAATATTTCTGTTATATTGTGGCTGTCAGATTTATTGGTTGGAGAAATGGCATTATCCTGAGAAAACTACAGATCTACTGTAAGTCACTCACAAACTTATCACATAATGTTGTATGACAGTATCGCAGTACTTAGTACACCTCACCAAGACTGGGAATCTAACTCTCAACTTTACTCCACGATATACTGTTAAAGTTGGCATTAAACACCCATTAATCAATCAATAACTCTTGACTTTAGTAGTGATAGACACTTTATTTGATTGGTACACCATGCACATCAATGCCACAATGGCCAAAGAAGAAATGTAAGTAATAGATTTACAGACTTTGATATTAAACGTTAACTCAAAATCGGAATCCTCCTAAATATGCATGAAATATTTGCCACTGAACGTTGAGCAACCAACAACCATCAGAATCAGATACTGTATTTACATTGACTTATTTTATTTATTGCAGGTCCTTGCAAATGGAGAAGTTGTAGACTGTTTATCAACTTTACGAAAAGATAACACAGGATATGATGTCAAACAGCTATTTATAGGATCAGAGGGAACTCTGGGATTGATTACCAAAGCTTCCATTCTGTGTCCACAAAAACCAAGTGCTGTAAATGTAGCTTTTCTAGGTGTATATCTAAAGAAAGTAATTATGAAAGTCTTACTCAATGTTAAAAGCTAGCAAAGACTGAAAAGATCAAAATGATTGATTGATTGATTACTTAACATCCAGCGAACAGTATTTCAGCTATATTCAGGATGAGATCAAAATGATTACTTTTTAAAAAGCAAATAGTGAGTTCATAATATTTGGTTAGGTAATCATTCAAGCATATTATTCAGTTATGAAAAGAAAGTTGATACAGTGATTGTCAACAATTTCACCAATGTCAACTGAACGAATAACTACCTCTCACCTCAAACAACCAAACACAAAAAAAGACCACAACATTTGTGATGGCGATTTGGTTGTAGACCACACTTTCAATGGTATTTCAGTTGTAAATGGTTAAAACTCATTAGATGAAGCTGATTGTAAGTTTTTGTGTAAAACTTACATGTACAATTGTGTGTTAGTATTTTCTACCATGTTTGGATAGTATGAATATCAGCAGTGATTGCGACACTACAAGTGTAAAAATAATTTTACAGTTATTGATCAAATTAAGAGAAGACATATAGAATCTAACACCGGGGGGAGTGCAAGATAGGGAAATCTTACCCAAGGGTGTCGGAGATTTCCCTATCTTGTACTTTTTTCGGTGTTTGATTTTATATTTCTCACTAAACACCTAATTGTTATGTTTACATTCCATCGAGCGTTATCTCGCAAACTTTGTTTCCATTGCTGATGTAAATATTCAATTTATCTATATGCATCCGTGTCTTGGCAGTATTTTAAATGTATTTCATAATCAAATACATTGTATTTAATAAATATATGATAAATGTTACTACAACAGCAATAAATACCTGTAAAAAATATTTGAATTTGGTCAAAGGGAGGTAATTGCTTTCTTTACGTAAGTTACTAACAAGGGAAAGCTCTCTATTATTTACTCAAAGTAAACTAACATTGACTGGAAGAGAGGCAAAAAAATAATATGGCCGATTGTTAGGATTTGCGTGTTTATAAAAGATTGAAAACTTATTTAAAGTGAATTGCTTATTTTAAAAAGGAAAAGCATGGAGACTTTGGGGGGCAGTTGACATAAACTGGACAGCATGCATTTGCCGGTAAAACGCATGTGATTTTTTTGTCTTGCACTAGTGCAAGATATATAGAATCTAACACCGGCAAAAGTGCAAGACAGGGAAATCTCCGACACCCGAGGGTAAGATTACAATCATTCGCTGACGAGGCTCGTCGAGTCAGCGAACGATTGAAATCTTACCCGAGGGTGTCGGAGATTTCCCTGTCTTGCACTTTTTGCCGGTGTTTGATTTTATTTCTCACTTTTATCAGCTGTTACCTAATTGTTTTGTTTACATTCCCGATCGAGCGTTTTCCCGCAAATTTTGTTTCCATTGCTGAAGTAAATATTCAATTTATTCATATGCATCCGTGTCTTGGCAGTATTTTAAATGTATTTCATAATAAAATACAATGTATTTAATAAATATATGATAAATGTAACTCAACACTACACCTGTGGCTGTGAAAAAATATTTGAATTTGGTCAAAGGGAGTTACGTTAGTTACTAACAAGGGAGAGCACTCTATTATTTACTCAAAATAAACAAACATTGACTTGAAAGTCATACACCGTGAAACATGAAAGGTGCACGACAGTTAAATTATTAGCTAGCAGAATAGTATACATACATTAATTTAAAAATACTTATGTAATAGAATCGTGGTTTTATTGGTGAAGCATGGAGAACTGGGGGCAGTTGACATATACTGTACAGCATGTATTTGCCGGTAAAACGCACAGGATTTTTTTGTCTTGCACTAGTGCAAGATAAGACAATCTCGCATCGCTAAAAATAGGAACTGGTCTGTCTCAAAAGTGAGAAAAGAAAATCTCACATCGCTAAAAATAAGAACTGGTCTGTCTCAAAAGTGAGAAAAGGATATCTCGAATAGTTAGGAATAGGAACCACATGATCTCATAAGTGAGAATGGAATCTCTTTACTCTTACTCCATACCCTTTCCTTAAATTGTTATTGGGGTCGTTGTGGTCATGATCATATGGTAGTTGATTTACAACTATCTGTGCAATCAGTACCTATCACCAATAACATTGTGAGTTCAAAATCCCACTCAGGCGATACAACATTATGTGATAAAGTTTGTCAGTGACTTACTACAGATTGGTGTTTTTCTCCGAATACTCCGGTTTCCTCCGCCAATAAAACTGACTGCCATGATATAATTGATTTATTGTTGAAATTGGCATTAAACATCACAAGTGAATCACAATTTTTATTTTTAGATGGATTTCTTTCATATTCACTTCTGCCAAATCTCTTCTTATAAAAGTTATCACAAATTTGTGTCATTTATAAATGATTTACAAGAATAAATGAAAGATTACGAATCTTCATCTTCATTCATAAAAAAATTGGAATGAATAAAATTGGATGCTATGCTTTTATCGTTTTAGGTTGTGAGAGTTACCAAAAAGTTCTGGATATTTTTAAACAGAGTAAGATCAAATTGGCAGAGATTCTATCGGCATTTGAATTCATGGATGCTGAAACGATGAACGTTGCAAAACATAATCTCAAATTATCCATTCCCATTGATGGTAATTATCCATTTTATGTTCTGATTGAAACATCAGGATCTGATAGCACTCACGATGAAGAAAAAATGAATCGTTTTCTTGAGGAAATGATGAACAGTGGAGATGTACTAGATGGGACCGTGGCATCAGAACCTACCAAAGTTAAAGTAGGTATTTAGCAGTGTTGTAAGAAGCTTCAACTTCTGTTTTCTTAACATTATCTCAAGTTTTAGTTTTCCTATTGACTTGTAATTTTAAAACTAGCTTTATGTGGAAAAAATACAGGTCGGGTTTGATTTTTGAAATATTGGACAACTGTCCTTTCCAAAATAATTATTTATTTCTAAAATTGGTTTTTATTTTATATTAATCAAAGATGTAGTGCTATGATCTGTGGTTAGTTTTAAGTGATAGAACAACTTGGCTTGTACATCTTTGATGCATGTACTATTTCATAAATATAACCTGCTTTTTGCAAATGAGAGATGTATTGTCTTTTAACAATTTCTGTACTCATTCTGACGAAATATTTCATGTTGATCAAAATTCTTTACTATAATTTCATTATTTCAGCATATTTGGTCAATAAGGGAGAGAATAGCAGAAGGACTGATGCATGATGGGTACTGTTACAAATATGATGTGTCACTGCCATTATCCCATTATTATTGGTTGGTGGAGAAGATAAGGGAGAGAACTGCAGGCCATGTTATTCGTGTTATTGGTTATGGTCATGTAGGAGATTGTAAGTTGAATAGCTAAAAAAAAAATTGATGAAAAAAATGTAGAGAGAGTCTTTATAACAAGAAGAGTTTGAAGATACCAAAGGGGTAATCAGAATCCATAAATTGAAAGACAGACAACATAATGGCCAAAAGAAAAAAGAACAAACAACGATCTACAAAACATTGCACATAAAACTAAAGACGGGGCAACACGAACCCCATTAAAAACCAGTAGTGAACTCAGGTTCCCTGAAAGGGTAAGAAATTCTTGCTCCAATAGTGGCACCTGTCGTGTTACTCTAGTTACAAACCTGCTTTCTTGTAACATTGGGAACATGAACAATGCTGATTGTTTTGTAATTAATTCAGTCTTCTCAGTAATCATATATAAAAGGTCCATTGTAATTGGTTCACACATTCTCAGCAGTCAATATATTTGTTAAAAAATCAGGATTGCAAGTACAGTAATTAACTGGTATTATGATTTTAAAACTACCTGTGCAATCAGTGTCTATCACCACTAAATTTGTGAGTTTGAACCCCACTCACAAAAGGTGTACTCGATACAACATTATGTGATAATGTTTGTCGGTGACTTGCGACAGGTCAGTGGTTTTCTCTGAGTACTCCGGTTTCCTCCACCAATAAAACTGACTCCCACAATATAACTGAAATATTGTTGAAAGTGGCATGAAGCACTATATACTATAAACCTGATATAAAGAATCAGTTTTGTTCTAATGAATGGCACATGATCGGTTTCAACTCCTATAGGATCAAAATTTAACATATGGTACAGATGGAAATAAAATCTTCTTTATTAGGTGAGTGATACAGATCCATGTGAGCCTCTAGTTTTTAATCCTTCTTTTTTTTTCATTTCCAGCTAATTTACATCTTAATGTGACGGCACCAGAGTACAGTCAAACAACAATGGACTTACTAGAACCTTATTTATATGACTGTGTGGCTGAACATAACGGCAGCATCAGTGCTGAACATGGTCTAGGGTTCAAGAAACGGAACTTTATATATCATAGTAAAACAGAATCAGCTGTTCGGGTTATGAGTCAAATGAAACGTGTGATGGATCCTAATTATATACTGAATCCTTATAAATTGTTACCAACAACAATAAGATAGGGCAATGATTAGATATCAGAATAAATAAGTTTAGTTGCAATTCAATTGTAATATTTATGTAAATTTAATATGTTAATCAGGGTACCTATTTACTGTAATGTTACATTTAGAAGGTTTAGGTGGAGTTCTTCTGTCTTGTCAAGCAGTCTAAGTGGATTCATATGTCTTGTCAAGCAGTCTAAGTGGATTCATATGTCTTGTCAAGCAGTCTAAGTGGATTCATGTCTTGTCAAGCAGTCTAAGTGGATTCATATGTCTTGTCAAGCAGTCTAAGTGGATTCATATGTCTTGTCAAGCAGTACAAGTGGATTCATGTCTTGCCAAGCAGTGTGTGGATTCATATGTCAATAACTAACTGGATTCATGTTTTGTCAAGCAGTGTAAGTGGATTCATATGTCATGTCATTAACTGTAAGTGGATTCTGTCTTGTCAAGCAGTGTAAGTGGATTCATACATCTTGCCAAGCAGTGTATGTGGATTCATATGTCAGTCAAGCTCTGCAATTGGATTCAAATGCTTTTTCATGCAGTATAAATGGATTGATATTTCTTGTCAAGCATGTGGATTCATATGTCATGTCAATAACTGTAAGTGGATTCATATCTTGTCAAACAGTGTAAGTGGATTCATATGTCTTGTCAAGCAGTCTAAGTGGATTCATATGATATGACTCATGTAGTAATAGTGGATTCATATGTTTTGTCAATAACTAAGTAGAATCATATCTTGTCTCCTCAAAAAACAGTAATAGTAGATTTGCAGGTCAAAGATTTGTATATCTGGAATTATTTTTAGTGCCATAGAGTAAGGGTTTGTAGACTTTTGGATTTTGTTGCGAAAATATGGCAATGTCACCCATTATCTTGCCACAATCTAGACAGTCTAGTTAATACATGTAGGTGATATTTAACAATAAAATTATAGCATAGTGTCAATTATGAACAGGCTACACGAAGTAGAAGTTGATAGTTTGTCATCAATTCCTGTGTACTCGTCTTTTATAGGATAGTTTATCATCAATTTCTGTGTAACTACAATCTATCATTAAAAAAAATGTTCTGCCTTTTGTTCACACCCTGGCCCTTTCAAATTCTAGCTGGAGCACTGTACATGTATATATCATTATAATTTTGTATGGTTTTTTTTCTGTGATAACGTTTCAAGATTTAATATTTTTTCTAAAAAATATATGTATATTTTCATGTTTTCCGATTTTTAGCGAAGTTATTTTAAGAAGTTATACTTGGCTGTTGGTTTGATGAAAGTCGGATGGGAGGATGGGCAAGGGTCAACTGTTGGTTTTAATTATCCAATCGACATGAAATATTAAATCTAGCTTTAGATAGATAAAATACAGGTCAAGGTCAAAATTGAGATATCTGATATTTTGGTAAATCCAATATAATTGTTTGATACATACTACTAAATGATAAATGTTTAGTCAATCACGAATGATTCTGGTTAGAAAATAAAATAACTGAAAATCAATGAAAAATAGCTGAAACCATCTACAATAATTTCAATAAGATCACTTTTAACCTGTTTTAACTGTGTCCTGCAATTTTCGGAATTTCTTTTTCACAGAAAAATAGCTGAAATCAGTTAAATAACTGGGGAAAAAAATCATTCCCTGATCAGCTATTTGCTCCAGGTTGGATCTTCTATCCACCAATAAAACTTACCACCACAATATAACTAAAATATTGTTGATATTGATGTTAAATGAACTACATTAACCCTCAAATCCATCAATGAACCATTCTAATTGATACTGTATAACATTTTGGGGATTTTGGATTACTTTTATTATAGAGTTACTTCCCCTTGTTTAATTTTCAGTACAAAATGTATTTGTTTCCATGTAAAAATATCTCTTTAAGAGTTACTTCCCCCTTAATGACTAATAATGAAAACATAAAATATATTTTATGCAAGAACATATGTACCAAAAGATTATTATATTTTAGTTTTAGTATTTATTGAGGTTCTAAATTGAACATGTGTGAAAAGTGAAAATTAATTCCTACCATTTAATTCTTTACTTATTCAACAAGGATTATTAACAGCCAACTGGCTGCGAGTACCTCTACCATGTGACCTTGCTTGCACAACAAATAACTTGTAATTGTTGGATGGATTTTTATGCCAAAATCATTGATTGTTGATGTTTAAAAATAAAATTATACAATTAAAATTAATTGTTTTAATCATTGAAACATAAACATGAGAGCGGGTGAGTAAGTTATTGATGTGTGAGGTCAAGTGAGCAATGTTTTCAGCTATATCATGGCAGAAAAACTTTACTTTGTTACAAGATGGTGATGATGTCTGTTTTGTACATGCCTACTTGGATTTTTATAGTGCTAGTGTAAGCCATAATATTGTCCTGTGAAAATGTGTCCGATTGTATCTTTTTCCAACACAAAAATCCCCAAAAGACCAAAAGAAGTCACCTCTGCACTTTATTCCGTCCTCGGACTTTATCATAGAAAACAATTGTAACAGAGGGTAATATTTCACGGCAGACACTATTTAATTCTACAACTAGCTGTCTGAAACAACAATCAGTTAGTAGACATGTTATTTCATTCTGACACAAGTTATTGCTCTTACTGCTTAATGGAGAAGAAGCAAATACCAATTTTATAGTCTTTTGCTTTGATCTGACATTGGATCGAACCCACAAAGGGCCCCGGGTGGCTCAATGAGTTAGGTCGTTGGATCTAACAACTCATACAAGCCTATCACCAATACGGCATGGGTTCGCTCCCGGCTTTGTAAATTACAAAAAAGGGTGCACTTGACTCGCAGCTGCAAGTGATAAAGTTTAGCAGTTGCTTGCCCATGGTCGGTGGTTATCTCCGGGTACTCCGGCTTCCTCCACCACTAAAACTGGTCGCCATGATATAGCTGAAATATTGTTGAAAGTGGCATTAAAACACAAAAAATCAAAATCAAAACGAACCCACAATCTACCATACTCAAACTATGTACTGATGACTAGGCCTAGTTTCAAACCGGCTTTGATCTGACATTGGATTTAACCCACAATCTACCATACTAAAACTATGTACTGTTGACTAGACCTGTTTCAAACATTGCAAAACAATATTTGTATTTTCTATCATTTAATTTACTAAGGCATATATACAACATCAGAGGTATAACAATGAAATATAACTACAAATACAACTAGGATATTGACTGATATATAATTTACTTATAACAAATCGCAACACTTTATCACAGAATTTAAGGAACGCTTTTAACGATCAACAATATTATCAAAAATTATTATGTTCAGTATAAAATTGCACAATAATAAAAAAAAAATAAAAAAAATACACATCCTGGTGAAAAATTTGTAAAATCTTTGTTATGTAAACAATAACAAGCCATGTCATTAATAATGGCAAGACCAATGTTTGTTTTTTTACAATGGCTAGCAATATATTAAAACATGTCTACTTTGATATGGGAGATCTTCTATATGTTGTATTTAATCACAGAAGTAGTTTCTGAGAGCAAGATTGTAGCTTTCTCCAGAGGATCCTATGTTTACCTATAAGCTGTGGGGCCGTCAGGGTTTGATCGTATGGTAGTTAGATTTACAACTACCTGTGCAATCAGTGCCTATCATCACTAAAGTTGTCAGTTCGAACCCCGTTCATGGTGTGGTGTACTCGATACAACACTATGTGATAAAGTTTGTCAGTGACCTGCGACAGATCGGTGGTTTTCTCCGGGGTACTCTGGTTTCCTCCACAAATAAAACTGACCGCCACAATATAACTGAAATATTGTTGAAAGTGTTGTTAAACACCATTAACCTATAAGCTGCAAATCGGCATACACAGAGAAAATAACAGACCTGCCTCACAAGTTACAGACACACTTTTTTCACAATTTTTTTTATCAAGCATGCCGTGCCACAGGCAGAAATCAAACTCACTTTAGCGATGAAAGGCAATGATTGCATGACAGCCAGTTATACAGATAGAGGAAATTGGATTACAAAGCAAAAACCACTGTCGCAAGTCAGTGTCAAACTTTATCACATAATGTATTGAGTACGCCCGGCTATGTGCTGGAATCAAACCCACAATAGTGGCGATAAGCAGTGATTTCAAACTGTTGGGCTTTATTGTTGGAGGAAAACGGAATACAAAGAGTAAACCTGTCGACTTTAACATACAGTGAAATCTGAACCTTGAATAAATCGAAATCCTGTATAAACAAAACTTAAAATAAAATCCCAATGTAGGTTATCATTGTTAATTTAACCTCTATAAACAAAGCCCTGAATAAACGAAATCCTGTATAAATGAAACTTAAAATAAAGTCCCAATGTAGGAAATCTTTGTTAATTTTACCTGTAAACCAAGCAAAAACGTTGATCCTTAGATGGTTTGTTTTAGACTGGTTTCTTTGTATTATATTGTATCAAGTATCCCCTTCCAAGCCTGGGAATCCTTTAGTGGTGATATACATTGATTGTATAG
>MJUT01001240.1:120963-135823 GCA_002080005.1 Gigantidas platifrons | reverse complement strand
AAACCAGAGAAACTAGCAACATAGACGAAGAAAAACAAAACAAAAACACAACACAATATGTGTTGTACACCACTATACGAAAACATACACAAATAACGTAAATAAGATATGAGCCCTTCTACAAACAACTGGAGGTACAGATGAACCGAACATTGTTTTTATGCGAAAATCGTAACAGACATCACAACACTGTTACACACACATATATTATGTACATGATCAACAGATTAAAATATGACATTTTATAAAACTATAAGTTATCTCGTAATGAATCAAGGAGGTGACAGTTCAGAATTTTGGAATGCATAAATGCGCTTCTATTTATTGTTTAAATTTAACACAAAAAATGAAATCTAAAAAAGATTATTATACTTTTACAGTATTTTTACTATATAAATTAACAGTCATAGATTTGCTAATTTCCCCTAAAAGACTATTTCCCCGGATGTGAACTATTTCCCTGAGACTATTTCCCTATCCGCAATTTTGCACGTTCATACTTCCCGTTTTTTTTTAATCCTTTGCTAATTTCCCTATTTTGCTGTTCTTCATCAGTATGAGTTTAATAACCTAGAAATAACCATATCACAGAGAAAAAAGACTTTTATTGATGTTCTTCAATTGTTAAAGTATAATAAAACAGTTAAAAACCGGTTATTTCGGGAAGTAGCAAGTTTATTGTCCCCCGAAACACAAACTATTTCCCTCCGCATCGCGTCAGGAAATAGTTTGTGTTTCCGGGGACAATAACCTTGCTACTTCCCTCACAACCGGTATTTAACTGTATAATATACATTAATTTGAAGTTCTTTAAAAAAACAGTTTTTTTTTATTTCAGAACTAAAATGTTAAAGTGTACATCCGAATACTAGTTTAAGAATATGGTTGTTTTGCATTATGTCAATTCCGACCACGTTCCGTCTTTTTCGTGTCTTGACGTCTGAAATGTTCAGCAGACGACTTCCGGTGTTTATGCTATTGCTGTGACAACGTCAGCATATCATAGTCGTAGATGCGGTAGATTATAAGTAATTGTAATATGGACATACCAAGGAAACGGCTGAATAAATACTGGTGTTTGGTACCCCACTATCTGTCTGATATCAGAAATATATAAAGGCAGATCGTTACCCTTTCATGATGCTGACAGCAGCAAATAAAGAAAACAAATTTAATTTTAAAGAAGTATTTGCCTCTGCATTGAAGTCTTTAATACAAATAAAATAATCTAATTGATATCTGTCTTTTACAGAAAATGTTAAGATTTTTTTAAGCTGAGGATCGAACGTTAAAACGGCACATATCGATTGGAGTTTGTGTACATTGACACCGGAAGTCCAGTGGCTAACATTCCATTGAAATCACTTAATCTGGCGGAAGAAAATAACAAAATTTTGACAGAATGGAAATGATTTGAAACAAACGTATTGGTCATCAGACTTACCAGCGATACTCCTAACATGCTAAGCATTACACCAAACATTAGATAAGGCCATTGTAGAGTAGAACCTGCCCACAGTGGAGCTATAATTGTACTGAGTCCTACGGTTGTTCTTCTAAATCCTTGGCTCAAACCTAAAAAATAAAAATATAAATTGTAAATATACAAAAGCTGTCAGAATTTACTTATTTCTACAGGGCACGTTATTTTTTATGAGATTATGATGATGCCTATATTTGTACTATAAGATTAAATACAATTGATGTGTTGATCATAGTTACAAAATGATAATAGGATATTAAGAGTACTGGAACTTTAAGGGATTTATTGTGTTTGGAATTCAGGATTGTTTGTCTTCAATTATCATCCTAAACATTCTGGGAACACAGGACTTACAGTAATAAAACTCTTGAGAATGATTTTCGTAATCATCCAAACAGTAATCTGTTATTAATTGGAAATGACGTTCTGATTAGATGTTTTTCGAGTATTAGTTCAAAATTTATACTCAAAAGTTTTGAGCATGAATTTGTACTCATAATCTCATCAGAACACTGTTTCAAATAAATACATTTATTCTAATTGGACAATATTGAAGTACGAGTACGAGTACGAGTACTTGAAAATGTTATGACCATTTAATGCTGCCAGTACTACATATATTTTACTCAGGGTTATAAAAACGAACCACTACATTAATGAATTACTTATGCAACATCATTGAAATATTATAAAAGTAGACATTTAATGTCTGTTACAACAAACTATCAACTTACCCTGAATTTCTTTAGGCAGTAACTTTGTATATAATGACATACTACATATAAACAGAAATGGCAGTGCTAACATATCAAGAAATATTCCTATAACAAACTTAGGTAGATTCTCTGATGGTGTATCTGTAAAAAAGTTTTTTTCTTTGTTAAAATATGTCATCCTTGCATAAATATCTCTACTTTCTAACACATTTGTTTGAGAACAAAAAACTTGAACATTGAGCAAAGACTTGTAGATTGAAGAAAGATTTACTTCCGACATAAGAAAGAATAAGAGAAAAATTGGAAAACATTGGTAACATGAAAAAGAACATGATAAAAGACTGGAAACATGTTCTGGATATAAGAAGTCGATAATAAAACAAACAACATCAATAAAAGCACCGCTCCTTAGTATTAGATTTCCTACATTTATGTATGTTTCACATAGACTTTTGATGACGTTAATTTACATCTAAATCCCTTCTTATTAAAATTGTAATTTCTAGCCTGTTACCTCTCTGATTTCAACTGCTGATTTCTTATTTATGAGGTTACTGTAAATGGATCTGTTATGCACAAATTGTGACTCCATTTTTTTTTCATAACAAATACCTACCTCAAGCTAGGACCTAGATTTATATATGCAAATGTTAAGGTATTTTTGTGTACAATTATCTCAGGTGAGAAGTAGTTGTACAATTATCTCAGGTGAGAAGTAGTTGTACAATTATCTCAGGTGAGAAGTAGTTGTACAATTATCTCAGGTGAGAAGTAGTTGTACAATTATCTCAGGTGAGAAGTAGTTGTCTGTTTTGTTGATATTGATGGAATTGTTAACCATTACTGTTTAAATTTTCTTTTCATAAAGTAATATGATTATAGATGCTATACTTTTCTGAAACATTTATTTTTATAAATGATACAAATCTTTTGGAGAGCTTGTATTCTGTCAATATAAATATTATAGCACATAGGTACCTTACCATTATAAGCTCTAGGAACGACATACATTAGCCAACCATTAGCCACAGCCAGCAGAAAACATCCAAACAAAATCATTGTTCTGTCCTTTAAATGTTTACTAAGTATTCTAACCAAGATAAACACAGAAATGATCTGGAATTATAAAATAGGATTATAGTAATTAATGGTGCTTTTTATCATGCCCAATCAAACAGACCTATAAATTTACATGTAATAATAAAATAGGAACATAGTAATTAATGGTGCTTTTTATCACGCCCAATCAAACAGAGCAATAAATTTACATGTAATTATAAAA
Organism: Gigantidas platifrons; assembly: GCA_002080005.1. Lineage (NCBI taxonomy): Eukaryota > Metazoa > Mollusca > Bivalvia > Mytilida > Modiolidae > Gigantidas > Gigantidas platifrons. The sequence goes on along the minus strand of MJUT01001240.1, from coordinate 132,342 downwards.
TAGGAATATAGTAAATTATGGTGCATTCTAACATAACGTCCTTCTTTCGCTTTGTAGACAAATGAGCGATTTATCGATGACATAATCTCATTCGCAAATGCGCCGGTGAATGTGACTGACTTTTCCATTGGCAGCATAAATTGTGTGCGACATTTTCCGCAAAAGTAAATATAAATTACCGTCTTCCAATCAAAGTATACTACCGTATTTGTGCTCTTTAATAGACATATCAGAATCGGAATAATTAATGGAAGACAGAATGTGTTTTGAGTTTTAACATGGGTTGGCGGATATAAGTAAATTTTTTCCCTCGTCTCTGGCTTGAGATAAATTACTAATATCCGCCAACCCATGTTAAAATTCCCAACACATTCTGGCTCCCATGATTTATTTCTTAATTTTATCATGACTAATCAAACAGGCCAATAAATTTACTTGAATACATGTGATATCTTATCTATAAATGTGGTGCTTTTATCATCTTATTTGAGTGAGTGATTGTTGCTTAATGCCAAATGAGCAATTTTTCTAGTTCACTAAAACAACAGTTTTCGAGCCAGCCAGTCTTTGATCTTACTCCTTAATGCTGTGTGCAGAGCGGAGAAACAATTATTAACAATTTTATCAATGAAGAAAACAGAAGCACCAGGAAAAAATCACCTTCTTTATTTCATTGATAAACTTTTTCTAAATATTCTTGTACCCGGAAAAAAACCACAGACCTGTCGCAAGTCACTGACAAACTTTATCACATAATGTTGCCTGAGCGGGATTCAAACTCAAAACGTTATAGTGGTGATAGGCACTGGTTGCATAGAGAATTATAAATCAAACTACCATAAGATCACGGCTCTCATCCCCTCCTTTGACTATAATGGTGATAGCCATAAGCAGAGGTAAATCATAAAATCAGAACCACATACTTGTCAAGTGACACGCTTTTGCCATGTTACACACACTAAATTGACCTGTAACCCGTTATTTTTTTGTCACACGGCATGCCGGTCATTTGACACGGAATTTGCCAGGATCACCTGTTTTGACCCGGAAATACCGGAATTGTGTAAGTATTTAAAATCGCCTTAAAATTCATTCGAGTTTCTCGGTTTTTTTCAAATATACTTGTCAACAAACATCGCTTGGGGGAAAGTTTGTGAGAACTATTCACTGCTTTTTTTCGTAAGTATTTTTCATTCTTACAAAATGTCGTAGGGAAGAAAGAGGTCCTTATCTGGACCGGCAACATCTGCACCAAGTGCAAAGTAAAAGATATTTTTGTTCGTATCAGTAGTCTTGGGAGTCTGACTTCAAATGGCTTAAACCCAGTGAAAGAGGGCAGCACGATGCTTATTGCGTTCTTTGCAAATCACATACAGTAAAACTTGAATATAACGAACACGTTTAGAGCGAATTTACGGTTACAACGAACTAATTTATATTCCCCGACCAACTGCTTAACAAATCTATATTAAAATGTGTGTTTATAGCGAATTCGGTTAGTACGAATTAACGGTTACAACGAACATTTTTCTTGTCCCTCAAAAGTCAAATCTATGTATTTTTTTCACGGATATGTACGAAGTTAAAATCTAAACGTTTTGTTACTATTAATAATCTGTATTTTTATATTGATTTGCATTTGCCACTGGCTTAAATATTACCTGTCGTACTTTGTTGACAAATAAAAATCAAATAAAGGTGATTACTGTTTATTCTCTTAATTAGTGATCACATTCTAAGAATTTATAAGTTATTTAAAAGTCATGGCTTTTCCGAGTAAATTTAATATTGCTTGCATTTTCGTAAATAAACAATAGGACATTCATTAATCAATTTAACACTAATTACAGACAAACTGTCGCCACCCCTACGATCAACCCAACACTAATTAATGTCTTAATAATAAAATCTTATGATAGTCTGGTGCACAAGATGCGCATTTCGAGAAATAATCTCTCATCAGTTGTGCTAGGGGCCTAAAAATTGGAAAACCAAAATACACTTGTTTTTACAGGAGATTAAGTACAATTATGTTTGATAAAAAAAAAACACCTTTATTACCAATACAAATAATTTTCACAAGGCTGGAATTAAAAACGAACTGACAAATATCGATGATAGTGAGTCTGGTAGTGATGATGACGAGCTACCCTTATCGCGCCTCGTAAACATTCGTAATACACTAGGTGAAATCGGGGTCACATTGGAGGAAGTTGCTGCTGGTTGTAACTGAAACAAGGTCTGATCATGATGATATTGTAAACTCTCTATTAAATAAGGACACGGATGGTAAAAATTTAGAAAGGGATGACGATCCTGTACTAAATGACGTTCCGACCAATGCAGATGGTTTACTTGCACTTGACACTGTCCGCCGTACATGAGAAACGTATGACAATGTTGATTTAAATACTTGACAAAGATCGAAAATATATTTAGCAAAAAACAAAAACAGTCTACCATTCAAGATTTCTTTGCTAAAGATAAGTGATTAATCATTGTGTATAGTCCATGTATCTATGTTTGCATATGATTATATAACAAATTCGTTATATGTTATAACGAAGTTCGCTATATCAATATAGTGAATTACGGTTATAACGAAATAAATGTGGCTGCCCCCACAAATTCGTTATAAGCAAGTTTTACTGTATTTATATAGGATCGGAAAAAGATTTAATCTTCTTTCTAAATTAGCCATAACTTTGCTTGTATTGCCAAACAGTAATGCTGACTGTCAGAGCTTTCAGTTTTGTCAAAAAAATACATACAGACTTTAGGTCAGAACTCAATAATAGCAGCCTGTGTGCATTGCTAACTTGTAAATTTAACCACATTGTTGAATCTTGTTATGAGTACAAACCATCTGAAGTTGTTTTGAAAGCTTCTAAATCAGCAGCAAATGATTACAACAAGAGCTTAAAGTAGCTGTTGATTTAGAAGCTTTCAAAACTACTTCAGATGGTTTGTACAACAGTTTTTCTGTTGTACTTATATTATTGTAATATGTAAAATAAAACTTTGTCATTACGATGAATCTAATTTCAAAGGCCAAAAACGTCATTACGCGTTATGACCCTCTTTTTTTTTGGTTGAAAGAGGGTCATGACCCTCTTTTGACCTTTCAGGGGTTGGCATGTATGGAACCATTCAGGCCATAAAAACAAAGCATACTCATAACTGCTATCTAATCAAAATTTAAAAAAAATTCTAAATTATTTTTTTATGTACAATCTCAGAAATCTATTTTTAGTAGAGAATACTGTACCTCTACTCCAGCTACACAATACATTATACTGATCTCAAGCTCTCCCCATTTTAACAACTTGTTAGACAGGGGTGTAGCCATGGTCTGAAAAGGAAACAGTCAATGTTTAAACTTTTTTCTATTTTATGAAAAGAAATTATTATTCTGCATAATTGCATCCGAGTTTCCTCCATCAATAAAAATGACCGCCACGATATAAATATAACTGAAATATTGTTGAAAGTGGAGTTAAACACCAGAATCATCCAACGAATCAATCTGCATAATTAAATCATTACATATAAACTGTGCATCTTTTAAACTGTTTCAAGATTAAGGTGGTTAATACTTGTATAACAATATGCAAGTTGTGTGTTTGGTAGAGAATCAGGAAATTTGTCATGACATGACAAAAAAATCAGAATTCAATTTGGACATCATTTTGTCATTGGCATTGTTAATACAACAGGATATACTATGTCCTAACAGGCTAAGTATTGACAGGCTCCACTCTATTTGTACTTAGTAATACAAGAATAACCTTAGAGATATTGATTCTGTAATTAAAACATGAGCTTTAGTAGTGCATAAGACCAATGTTAAAACAACATTGTACTATAAAGTAGTCCTTGACATCTGTAGAGATGTACCAATGCAATTTCCGCCATCTTTGATCTCAAGATAAAAATAGGGAGTGTTATAAGTTGATATTAGATGTCGTAAGGTGTATAAATGTAAATAACAGCTATAAAAGCGTTGTGTAATGTTGGATAGTTTCTCATGTTCATTTAATATCCATACCTTTATACAATATATAATTATGGTAAGACTTCAATAATCATACCTCTAAAGACACTTGACTGAACAGACTTATAAACTGGACTCCTAGTAGTGTTACTATCTCTTCTCTTATATACACTGAAAATAGTAGATTTAACAATATTATTTTATACATGTATACAGGGCTGGATTATCCCATAAGCTATTAATTTAAATAATTCGAATAAGTTTACTTCAAGCTATGTAAATGTCACTAAAAAGTAAAAAATATTCATGATGGGTGCAGTCGAGTTAGAGGGTGGGTTCGTCTGAGGGGTTCATTAGCCTAGGGGACCCAAAGGTCAATGTATAGTATTATAGCCAAATGAAACAATATTTTCTCAATATGTATTTGTAAGTGGTCAAGCTAAATTCTTTAAATATCTAATTTCTTGATAAGCATAGTCACAAATCATTCTAATTTCAAAAATTAAAATAACCAACAGATCTCACTCACCATTTGACTAGAAATACAAAATTTTCTAAATATAATTACTTTTATAAAAGAATTTCATTGTCAGTTTTTCTTTCCTTATATCCAATGGTTCTTCAACAGTCTGTTCTACTATCTGTTTTTCATGATCTTCTCCCGATTGTATATTTTCCACATCTGTACTGACACTGTATTTCAACCTGGTACCAGTCACACTATCATAGGAAGGAGGAGTTTCATTGGGTGATATTCCATTTGATTGGTTTAAACTTTCTTTCAATTCTTGCTCCTTTACCTTATGAAGATCTGTGTAACATGTAACCAATAGTAATAATTCTAAACACCATAAACATGCCATAAAAGCCTGAAAGAAACACAAACAAGATGAATTGTGAGCTAATGCTCACTTAGGATATCCCCGCATATATGTTCAATGTATATAAAAACCAACCAAGTCGGCAAACAGGAAGTAGGAATGTGACGGGTCCAAAAACGCTTCCCACGATATGGGGTACCTATATGAAGTTTGTGACCAAATATCAGATTTCTACCATCAATAGTTGCTGAGAAAATGCGACTAAAAATATCTTGGGACGGACGGAAGGACAGAGGTAAAACAGTATACCCCCTCCGGTGGAGCGGGGGTATAATTATTTGAAATTTTTAAAAGTATTTTGAAAATTTCATTTTCTGAGATATCTTTATGAGCTCTCCTAAGGATGACTCAAGACTGATTGTTTTCTGTTATTTTTTCACATTAAAATAATTAAATTTTACTATCATTGTTCATAATCAAATATTTTAACGATTCTTCTCCATTCATTAGGTTGATATGAACATAAAATATTAATAAAGTACCTACTGATTTTTTTTTTACAACTTCCAAAATAGCCCACTTTATGAATAATTAATATAAAGGGTAATCAGAAGCTATAATTCAAAGAAGGACAGACAATACAATGGCCAAACTGATTTGCTTTGGGCTACAAATCTTGGCATATTTTGTCAATTATTAACAAATTAAATAATTACAATAATGTCATGATGTTATGAAAAGTATATTTTCAATTTTCAAATTCAAATTTTGTTTACAACTTCCAAAATAACCCACTTTACGAATAATTAAATGGTAATTATAATCAGAAGCCGTAATTCACAGAAGGACAGAAAATACAATGGCCAAAAGAAAAAAAGATCAAAAGACAAGCAATGGTGAACAAAGTAGTATGCAGAAAAATAAAGATTGACCAACATGAGCCCCACTATTAAAATACAAGGATGAACTGTGGTGCTCCGGAAGGGTAGGCAGTTCCTGCTCCACAAGAGGAACCACTTGTATTACTCAGTGATACTCTGATAATGACAGCCATGTTGAATTTTGAAATTTCTGATGAGGTCTACCAAAGAAATATTGCTGTAAAGTTGGCCCAGACTTTTCAGAGAAGTAGATGCTAACATGAGAAATTACGGCCCATGACAGACGTACCAGGTACAGTCAAACCTACCTTAAAGAGCACCTCTATATAATAAATCACTGTCTATAAAGGGCAGCCTCATTTTTCCCATTAATGAATAGTGCATATAATCTTAACCTCTGTATAAAGGGCACCTGCTCATTAAGGGCACATTTTTAGGTTCCCTTGAGTGCCCTTTATATACAGGTTTGATTTTAATGTTAAAGCAATCAACTTTGCAGAAATATAAAGTATATGATTGTGACTTTATATTATTACCTTACCCCAGGATCAGTATATTTGTTCACTTCAAATGGTCCAATTTTAAAATCTGCTAAACGTAGGAAAACATTCAATCCTGGTCCTGAAAATAAAACATAAAATTCTTTGTTTTTCTAAAGATGTCACATTATTTCTAATTATAATGGATTAAAACCAGTAGATACTAAGTTTTTAGTTAGTAGACAGTTCAAAGGGTGGTGTGAACTATTCTCATCACTGTATCAGTCTGTCGTTGTACACACACACAGTATATAGACATAATTGTTCATCACCTCTAATTTTTCCCTAGATATTTCATGAAAAACCACATTTTTTTTCAAAAACTTAGGCAGAGATCATTTGTTTGACCAATTTTGCTGAAATTTTCGCTCACAAATGCAAAATAAATAAAAAAGTGTTTTTCATTATAATCTTCAAATAACGGTTTTCAAATTTTCATGATTTAAACATTGTCTTGAATTCTTGAAGTTCAAAAATACTATAATTGTACAGTAGATTGTCACATTCAAATTAAAAGTAGTGTTTGAATCGTGATTTAAAAAAAAGATTAAATCACAAAATTATATGTAAATTATGAAGAAAAAATTCAAAACATTTTGTGCTTTTGAGAACTAACCTCTGTATAATGTTTTGAAAAATCATGGTTTTACATGAAATACATGAGGAAAAATCTGAGGTGACAAACAATTATCTCCACTTATTGTACATGTCAAATTTTGATAGTCGTAAGTAAATGGTAATGGGTTTTTTCACAAATATTCAAATTGGTGCTAATTTTATCCAAATTCATTTAAAATCTTATTTTCGGAAATAATTTTACCTCACAACACATTATATTGCTTTACATTTTTATATAATTTCAATGGAGATTTTCTTTTTATGGAAAGAAAGAATTTTTGTGCAAAGCAATTAAAAAATTAAAAACTGCCATTTATCATAATATAAAATGTAAGAAAATTCTATGTAATTTGGGATTGAAATAAAATACTGCATAGCCATCTTCCAAAAACTTATTTTTCTACAAAGAATATTCAAAATTTGGGTATTCAAAACAATAAAAATTCCACCTTAAACTTTACCAATCAAGAGACCACTCTGTCTAATGGCAATCATAGTAGACAATATTCCTGTCCTTTCTTCTTCTGTTGTAACACGAGATATTTCTGCTAGAATTACAGACTCTGCCCCGGCACCTACACCTAGAAAACAAATCAGATTACAGTAAAACCAGTCTACTGAACCTCATTGAGGCCATCTTCTATGTTCATAATAGACAGGTAATATTCCTGTCCTTTCTTCCTCTGTTGTAACACAAAATATTTCTGCTAGAATTACAGATTCTGCCCCTGCATCTACACCTAGAAAACAAATCAGATTACTAGCATATATGGGGCTAGTGTTATGGTGTTTAATGCCATTTTCAACACTATTTCAGTTATATTGTGGTGGTCAGTTTTATTGGTGGAGGAAACCAGAGTAACCAGGCAAAAACCAAGAGTCACCGACAAACTTTATTATTAATATTGCATCGAGTACACCTCTCCATGAGCGGGATTCGAATTCACAGCGTTAGTGGTGATAAGCACTGATTGCATAGGTAGTTGTACATCCAACTACCATACGATCACAACCACAATGGCCTCTGGTTCTGATTGCTTTGGTAATACTTTTTTTTTGTAGATGGAAATAACCCGAACACAAAATGTCAAATTTAAAGTCATTATTGAACATAAAAAAAAACAAATACAAACCTGAGACAAGTCGACCAGCCAGTAGGAACCACTTTGATAATCCCATAAAATACATCACATTTCCACAGATCTCAAAAACAGCCCCTATTATCATTGGGAATTTAGGTTTTCTAGTGATATCTGACCATCTGATAAAAAATAAAACAAAATTATATTAATCTGGCTAAATGTTATTTTTGAGACAGACAGGGCTTCTTTGCTAAACATATAGTTTATGTAATAACAATAAAAATAAGTGATTACAAATAGCTGTTATTTAGCATCAAGAGGGCAATTTTTCTGCTATGTACTTAAAAAATAATCGTAAATAAATTTAAATAACCCCAAAGGTGCCTCATTTAAAGGGGCATTAGCTACGATTTTGACCCAAAAAATTATATGCTTTGGAAATTGGTAAATAGCTTTAAAATGATGAAATAAAGGTAAATATTTCACATTAAACAGCTTATCGAACCACTTTCTGCCTTTTGAGAACGAAAATTACCATCGATTACTTATTTGCTTTCAAGCAAATAATTTGACCTCGCTTTTTCTGTATGCAATTGACCTTACTAGTGACAGGTTAAAACGAATAATTTGTATTTTGTCGCTTATTAACTGCCAACTTGCATGATTCTTTGTCCGTAATTAACACCGACTAAATGCAGATTCACAAAAAAATAAGAAATACGTGCATTGTTGTGCCGATTTAATGACGATTCGACAAACTCCGTAAACAATGTCGATAATTAATAAGATGGTGTCCATTTCTTGATCGATCTCAAAACACGAGCAGTTGCATGTTTTTTTCCCAAATGCTCGTACATTTCATAACATTTATAAGTTACAGAAACATGTTTTATTAAGGCATCAATCATATCTGATAGTTTTTATAGGTAACAAAAATTTACGATTTGGCAGATAATGCCCCTTTAAAGAAAATCACCTGATGACAACTGCATGAGATGCTGAAAAAAAGTTACTTTTTGATTGGTTTGGTTGATTTATTGTGTGTAACGCCACTTTCAACAATATTTCAGTTATATCGCAGCGGTCAGTTTTATTGGTGGAGGAAACTGGACTACCCAGAGAAAACCTCCAACCTACAGCAAGTCACTGACAAACGTTATCACAAAATGTTTTATCAAGTTCACCTCGCCATGAGCAGGATTCAAACTTTTTGATGATATCGTCATGATGATGATGCCTGATTTGTACTTGACCAACATGTTGAACTCTACTGTCTATGTTTCTAAGTCAATAAATTAATTTTAGAGTCACATGTCATTTTATACGTGTTTTGATTGGTTTAAAAAGTTGAGGTTATTTGTCAATGAACGGAATCTAAAAATAGACATCATTCTCAAGGCGTCTCATGCCGTTATCATCAGGTGATTTTCTTTAAATGAGGCACCTTTGGGGTTATTTAAATTTATTTCCGATTATTTGCCTTATATCATAACAAAAAAAGTTTTAATTAATTTAAAATATTGATCAAAATTATTTGTTTGGGTCAGTAAATAACCTCAATCAGGTTGTACACACCTTTGCGTAACACGCTATGCGGTTTACTCTGTGTGTACAACCTGGTTGAACCGAACAAAAATTGTGATCAATCCTTAAATAAAATAACAGTCTGGATGTAGATAAAGTATCTTGATTCTAAGCCAATCTGTCTGTGGTCTAACCTATTAATGCTGCATGCTTAGTTGAGAGCCAGAAAATACCAAATTCATTGTCATTGGTTTTACCATGCCAAGAATCATGAACATCCATACTTGTATTGAAACAAACTCGACTAACCATTACACCACTGAGCTGATTGCTACCAACATAGGAATCTGTTATTGTTGAATTAGTAATTATATCTTGCTGCTAATTTTTTTTTATTTAGATGTTTTATCTACATACATGTACATTGTTTCTACAATGCTATATTGCTATATGGAATTTATTTCAACAGGTTTGTTTTTTTCAGATCTAGTCTCTCATAAAGACCATTAATTTATTTGGATGTTTATTGTAAATTAATATTAAGTCTACAACAGAGTTAACTAGAAAAATGTTTCTACAACCAACAGAATCAACCTTATTAGATAGAAGACTTCTTTTTTTAGCTTGCAGTCCTCAAGATGAAAACTGGTCCTCCAGTCCAAGATCAGTCAAACTTTGTTCTGACCAGTAAATTTTTCGTTTTTATTTTATATATAAAAATAAATTCTAGAATTTGATTCGTACCAGTAAATTCAAATTTTCATTTTGAGGACTGAGTTTGCCTATAGATGGTTATGTTGCCATCACTTTAGTTAATGTATTGGTTGCTTGAAGCTGTAAGACTGAAAGTTAAGAAAAAAATTAATAAAGGACTGCATCAGCTTCAGCTAAGTTACATAATCCTTACCTTCCAAATATTGGTCCTGATAACATAGCTGTCAGACTGAAGGCAGAAAGAAGTAATCCTAAAAAATACTGCTCTGTATGAAATGTATTCTGTAGGTACAGCCACATGGTAGGTAGAATAACAGCTGAAAAATGAAAATAAAGGTATAAATATAACCATTCTCGGAAAAAACAATTATCCTTTTTGTTACAAATTAATCAACTGACAGACACAAATTACTAATACAAACAAACAAATATTGTATTGCCAATCATACATGTAGGCACCTGTTAAGGCAGAACAATTAACATAAATTTTATACAATTGATTACATTGGTTGGTAATGATTTTAACAGCAATAGTGAATTACAAAATTTTATAACCTTAAAAAAAAAAAAAAAAAATTAGAAAAAAAATATATGATGCAGAATAGATAGGTTATTATGAGAGGGTGTTCATTCTAGAGTGGGACTACCTGTGAAATGTTAATTATCTTGTATTGAGGATGCAGCACAGGTAAATATTTTACTTTGGGTATGTATCATGACGTGTGATTAGCAGATTTATTCCTTGTGACCTGTGATCTGTACGAAGCACAGGCACTTGTTTCTACTTCAAGGTAAACATCTGTCCTTTTCCCCCTCCCCACTTCTCCTCAATATTTTTCGCTTATTTGTGATCCTTTCGCTGACCCAATTATATCGTTACACTCCCGAGATATTTCTCTTTTCGACTGGCCCATTTAAATATACCTACCGGGCCCCCCTCAGACGAATTGGACAAGAATATGCAGCAAAGGTAGCTTGTTTTATTTTTAAGTCATTGAATCGGATACAGCCACTTCCGGTTTGCGCTGGATTTTTCATATGAATTCGGAATTCTCTAGACCGGCCATGTGTAACAATGCCATCGTGATCATCTCCTCTCAAATGTAAAGTAAGCCTTTAAAATACAGATAATTGTTCCAATGCAGATTATAAAAATATGTTCAACTCCAAATTATTGACATTTGATTTTTAAAGCACCTTTTTTTT
>MJUT01001240.1:93229-108749 GCA_002080005.1 Gigantidas platifrons | reverse complement strand
AATAATCAAATGAATCTCATAGAAGTAGAATTTTTATACTATATAAGACACTGACTAGTTTTGGGTTGGAATAAATATACAGTTAAACCTGAATATATAGAGAACTCAAGGGAACCTGAAAATATGGTCTTTATGGGCAGTAGCCCTTTATATACAGGTAAAATTATATGCACTATTCATTAATGGGAAAAATAAGACTGCCCTTTATAGACAGTGATTTGTTATATAGAAGTGTCCTTTAAGGCAGGTTAGACTATATAGTTTTATCAATCAACAAGACATTACAGTCAAACCTGTATTAAGAGGTCACCATTGGGACAAAGAAAAAGTGGTCTTTTAAGACAGATGACCTCATAAAAGAGATTCAATTCATATGAAATCTTCTATGACAAGACAAGACAAAGGTGACCTTTCAATACAGGTGACTGCTTAATAGAGGTGACTGCATGGACAGGTTTGACTGTATATTGTATTGTTGCATAGGAGTATTAGATTTCATGTAAAATGTACCCTAGAGTAATTATGCAATATTTCTTGATATTTACACAAGTGCAATATCCCTTCAAATCATGATTTTCTTCAACAGGTTAAAATTGTACTCTCATAATTCATCAAGTTCTGATATACAATGAAAGGGTTATTGCACAAATATTGTTGAATTTTGTCCCTCACAGAATATTAACTGCACTCGCATGCATGTGCAATATAATATTCTGCTTGGGATAATATTCACCAATATCTGTGCAGTAACCCTATAGCATTTTATAGATCACATGACCTATCATACTGTAGTAAACCTACTATTGCAAACCCTTTTTATTTTCTTTATTAACACTCATAAAATCTGAGATCTGTAGGGAAGTCGGTCCTTCCAGATCCAGAAGTTATGGAACAGGATGCACAGCAACTCAGGTGTTATCACTCAATAAATAACAACAATTATTCTGGGTCGTTAATATACATTGTATATATATTGATATATTAATATTATTTCATCAATCTACATGTAAAATGTATTCTGCAATAAATAAACCTCACACAAATATCACAAAACAATGTTTCTTAAAACAACAGAAGGACCTAAGTTCCAACTTGTATTAAAAATATAAGACAACTCCAAGGAATCCTAATCACTGGATATTCATATAGTATATTTGAATAACATTCATGAAAAAGGGTGCAAATATACCCAGGCCTAAAATTATTGATGTGGTGGGGGATAATAGCCTCTCTTAAAATATGTGTCTGCAAAGTGCACAGTAAAAAATAACTGGTTTAATATTTATAGAAATAAATATTACTTCTTCATTAAAACCTGCTTACTTATTTCTTAATTATCAATCAAAAGGTGTTTTCTGTAGTATCTAGTAATCTATTCACTGTAGAATCCAATAATTTCTCAGCAGACTATCAGCAGACGAACATCGTCCTACAGAGGTCTATCATTCCGCCATATACGGGATCGGATCCTCTATTTATACCTTTCAAATTAGTACCACGTGGTACGAACCGTCCAATTAAAATAACGGATTCTGCCGGTCAGATTGAATTTGGCTACAGGATTAAATTGACAAGTGCCCGATTTACAACTGGATTATGTGCTATTACGGAGTTAAAACGTGATGGATCTTTATAAAATTCGACAAGGACTTGGATGAATACGTAAGTGAACCGGACATATCTATAAAATTAGAGACAGGGTAGTTTAAATGGGTGACAGGATGGTTGACAGGCCTGCCTGTCACAGCGGCAGTATACACTTTCTTGGTGGTGCTAAACTAAAATAAATAGTCCCATGAACGCTCTGTTGATTACATAATTGTTCAGCTTTTCCTTATAAAATAAGTTTGCAAAAATCATTTAACTTTGAACTAGGAATCTTTGAAAACATTAAAAACACGTGGTCGATTGAAAATGGTAAACATGACCTAGATCGAGAAAGAAAAGGGGGGAGGGATATTCTGAAGTTGTCTTAAGTTAATGACCAATTAGTTCAACAATAAATACAATTCAATTAATCACACAGTTAAATTAAGCAAAGTAGGAATACATATTCTTTACTAAATAATTTCTCTTGTCACAAAAATATACGAGAAATGTGTTTTCACTTCACTCTTATGTTGACCCAGAAAATCAATAACATATTAAATACGTAAAGTGCACAAGGCCAAGACAAGTAAAAGTAATTATAACATTTAAACATAGGGGCTTTAACATTTTACAAGTAATGACCCATAGGGTTAGTACAATACTGTCACGTGACAGGGATTGGAATGCATGATCATGTGACTACATATGTCCATCATGACACCTGATATGGTTTTGTAGGTTGTAAGTTCTGTTTCTTGATACTCTTAACCAGCCAGTCCATGCTCACACATACAGCCTTGGTTTTAGGTGCCTGAAATTAAAAGATTTGATAAATTTTTAAGTTACTTTTATAATGATTTGTTCAATTTAATATTATCCCTTTATCAACATTTGTTGGACAACAAAATTTCATTTTTTTGTTGATTCTACAAAAAAAGGAAATTCAATGAACCACAAATTCCAGATTTAGCCAAATTTAAATTCTCAAAAAGATATAACTTTAACTATAAACTAAGTTGTAAATGGATATTTCATATTCCATAAATCCATAAAAAAATCCTACAAAATAAAAAAAAAATATCTGTAATGCATAAAAATGCTAAAAGAATTCCATTGAAAAAATAATATTGTCAAGACAACAAGCTGTGTATCAAAATGTTCAATTCATTTACAACATTTGCCTATAATATAGTTGGTTGAGATGTGTAAAACTTAATCAAATAAATCAACTACAAAATTAAAACAATCTGTTACCAACATTAGAACCCAAAATTAGTGAGTAGTCACAAAGACAGCCTTCTGTGAGATCCTCAGAACATTTTGATCATTAGATTGTTAACTTCACTTCAAAATTTAAAGGTTATCATATTTTTTGTGACTCTGACTTTACTTACAGATTTTCCTGGTTCTACTATCACATGACTTGCTTCGTCTGGGTTATATTCAGGAACTACATCTCCATCAAAGCTTGTTGTTGTCAAGGAAACCATATCATTAAATTTCACACATACATGTTTATGTTATTCTTTTTATTATTTAAAACATGGCTCACCAAACTTGGTAAAAACAGACCGTCATGAATTCTTTTTTGGTAGATTTAAGGGCGAATTGAAGGAAAATCTGGGAGAGTTCCGAAGAACTTATGGACTTTTAAATATTTCTTTTCTCGCTACCACATGTACCCATAGCTATCACAAAACTAATGTGCTGCTCAACCATCTTCAAAAGATGCAATTAGCAAGTTTGAAATAAAATACTGAATATCGAACCCTGTATAGGACAAATTTCAGGAACAAGGGAGCTCCTTATGCATGAATATACGAGAAAAAGTGTTATTTTAGTGAAAAAAAAGTGTTGACTTCCGAAAACTGACTGACTAAGACTTAGGGGTGAAAATAGCGCCATTTCATTGCAACCAGGGTGAAAAAGTTGCCCACTTTGTCTGCTTTGTAACACACACACATATATATATAAATAACCATTTCTCTATTAAACATGAAGTACTGAACTTGAAGTACTGGAGCATTTGTCATTTTGTCCCAGTTTAATTTTTGTTTTATTATTTCTATAGATGTTGAATTCAATGCTTTATTCAAGTAACATAACAGATATCTTGGTAAGCAAGCATTTTATGTAGAGAACAAGGATACCCTATTATAAATCGTTTCAACAGTCTAAAATCTTTAATCTTTTCTGGCAGACATATCTTAGCTCCATTAAAAGCATCTGGTAAACTCTAAAAATAGAACATGAGTGAGTGAGTGATTGGTGTTTAATGCCAAGTGAGCAATTTTTCAGTTATAGTATATCATGATGTTTGTTTGTTTGTTTGATGGTGTTTAACGCCACTTTCAACAATATTTCAGTTATATTGTGGCGATCAGTTTTATTGATGGAGGAAACCAGAGGACCTACAGAAAACCTCCGACCTGTCGCAAGTGACTGACAAACTTTATCACATGATGTTGTACACCATGTCCTTATTGAGATTTGAACTCACAACATCAGTGGTGATAGGCACTGATTGCATATGTAGTTATAAATCCAACTACCATAAGATCACGGCTATGACGGCCCCTTAGTATATCATGATGAGAACAAGCTACATAAATAGAACATGACATTTATATTATACTTACTTTACAATTCTAAATCTTTTGTTATAATGATACCCATCTTCAAACACGTATTTATTTCATTAATATATGCTTCCAAGTCTATTTTCTGTTTCTCGATTTTATAAAATACCCAGTGATCCTGTTTGAACTGGTTGTAAATTTACCAATACACAAGTACAATGTATTGTCAAATTGATACTTAAAAATTGTGTCATAATAAAATACATCTTCTGACAATTTTATTTCATACTTTAAACTACCAATATGAAAGATCCAAGCATTGCAAGATAGAACTGCCAACCCTTCCGGAGCACCTGAGTTCACTCCCGGTTTTTAGTGGGGTTCGTGTTACTCGATCTTTAGTTTTATGTGTATGTTTTGTAGATCGTTGTTTGTCCTTTTTTCCTTTTTCTTTTGGTAATTGTGTTGTTGGTTCTTCTTCGATTTACGGATTCTGATTACCCGTTTAGTATCTTCAAACTCTTCTTGAATCCACTATGATGTCATATTTTATTTTCTAAATAAAATACAAAATGGTCTTTGTCCATTAGGCAGTCCTTAAGGAGACATGCTATTACTATTTTATTAAATATCAGTTTTATTTTTTAGGATAAAAGCAAGTTTACAACATATCATTCTTTTTTGTGTTTTTTAAGGTTTATGGTGTTTAACACCACTTTCAACAATATTTCAGTTATATCGTGGCAGTCAGTTTTATTGGTGGAGTAAAACCTACCTGTCGCAAGTCACTGACAAACTTTATCAAATAATGTTGTATCGAGTACACCTCACCTAAGCAGGGTTCAAACTCACAACTTCAGTGGTTGATAGGCACTGCTTGGATAGGTAGTTGTAAATCCAACTACCACACGATCATGACCACGACGGCCTCCCTCCAATAATTTACCACACTTTAATAAATGCATTGTTTAATTTCACCTTTTTTGGATGATAAAATTTCTCTAAGTGGTCTGGATTCTTTTGGTAACAATAATCGCCATAGTTACATAAAACATTCTGCTGCAAAATACATTAATTTATGTAAAATTAACAACTTAAAGTTTGTAACATTTCCATTGAAAATAATTATTTGTTGGTTATCAATTGTGTTATTGGTTCTGTCAAATATTTGAAGCCATCCAATCAGAAAAAGTCTTACATACAGGTTATCAATTGTGTAATTGACTGTGTCAAATATTTGAATCCATCCAATCAAAAAGTCTTACATACATGTACATATACAACTGCATTAGGATGTTAAATAACATATTTTGGAATCCATTTGCCATGTATTCTGGTTAAAATCTTACAGTATATTTGTAACCAAGATGATATCTCCTTTATACTAAACCAACATACTGAGATGGATGTATGTACCAGTAGTACTGTTTGTCAGAATAATTTAGATTTTTGTCATAATATTTTAGAAAATGAATCGATGAATTATTATTAAACTACCCATTAAGGTTCTCCTCTGTCAGACATAGGATACCATAGCAGATGTTGTCTATCCTGTTTAGGCCCTTGTTCTTGCTCCTAAAGACTTTTAAATTTTTTGACTTTCCAATCTTTCGAATACAATGTATGACCATACCCGCTGAAGGTTATTCCAGAAACGTGTCGTGCATACTAAATTACATATCTACGTTTTTATTGTACCATCATTCCATTTGTTATTTTTATGTTCAGATCTAATGACGAAAGTCACATATACTAGCAATATCTCTGATTCTCTTTGTTGTTTGGTTTGTTTTATGGTGCTTAACACCATTTTCAACAATATTTCAATTGCTATGTACCCAGTGAAAACCACCAAACTATCGTAAGTCACTGACAAACTTTATCACATAATGTTGTATCTAGTACACCTTGCCATGAACAACTTTAGTGGTGATAGGCATTGATAGCATAGGTAGTCGTAAATCCAACTACCATACGATAACGGCCACAACAGCCCCTCCTCTTTGTGGGTAATGTGTTTGTCCCTGTACAAATCAATGACAGTTTTGTAACATCTAATTATTGATGACAAAATTGAATTTTATTACCTTATTTTTTTTCGCTGATGGTGGTTTATCATTTGTGTTGTCAGATAATTTTCGTTTTACTGGCGTTTTCACAGGTGTTGCTTTAGTAGGTGTGGCCTTTGTGGGAGTTGCTATGGGAGTGCCATTGCCATTCGTGTTCTCATCATCCTCAGTTTCACTACCGCTATCGTCATCATCATCATTTGACTTCTTTTTAGTAGGTGTGGCAGAAGGGGATTTCCCTTTTTTAGATGGAAACATATCGGATGTTTCTTTGGATTTCTTAAATAATACCTGAAATTAATCAAGATATATCAGGGGTAAATTAAAGGTTATGGTGTTTAATGCCACTTTAAACAATATTTCAGTAACATCATGACGGTCAGTTTTATTGGTGGAGGAAACCGGAGAAAACCACCGACTAAACAGTAGTATCAAGTACAAGATATTTTATTTATATTATATTGCCTAAAGAAAGTACAAATGAACATGCAATCATCTTTTAATTGTTAAAAAAATTCACATCACGATATAGCTGAAATACTGCTAGTAGTCTTTTAATACCGATCAATCACTCAAATCAATAGCAATCATCTTTTAATGACAACAGCTAAACTGTATGCCTATGATATACCTACAAAAGTTCCCTGACTCTCAAACAACAAACGTTAACATGTTACATTATATATAGACCCTCAAGCCACCATCTTAACAATCTGGTAAGGTTTAAAGAAAATCAGTCATTGCAAAATTGAGTAAGCACATGATATGTTTACCACAGAATATATTTCATGGAATAAAGTCCAATAACTCTGGAATGATAAAAAATAACATGCACTAGGGGGTTAGGGTTATGGTGTTTAACACCACTGTCAAAAATATTTCAGTTATATCATGGCGGTCATTTTTCATTGGTGGAGTAAACCGGAGTATCTGGAGAAAACAACCGACCTGCCACAAGTCACTGACAAACTTAATTACATAATGTTATATCGAATACACTCGCCTGAGCAGGATTCGAACTCACAACATTAGTGGTGATAGGCACTGATAGCATAAGTAATTGTAAATTACCATATGATCAAGATCACGATGATACCACATGTACTACAGACATATCGAAAATCCAAGACAACTTGTCTGACATTCGGTCAGGCAATTTAGAAAAACTGTCTGACCGAAAGAAAATTTGTCTGACCGAATAAAAACTTTGTGAAAAAAAAATTATGATTTGTTGTGAAAAAAAATTCTGTTCCGACATTAAATCCCCCCTCCCCTTTTTTTCCACCTAAGATAAGAAAATGATGGTTTACCAATAAAAGAACACTCTAATATTTTTTTAGAATGTTATTTTTAATGTGGTCATAAGTTAATAAGGTATTGTTTGTTTTCCTTGCTGAGTAACTCCCTGAAAGGGATGCCGACTCAAATGTGTTTTTGCAATGTATCTTTCGGTTTCCGGTTCCTCCGTATTGTATTTCTCAAATCATGAATCTTTCGTACCTAACCATGTCGGACCATTATGTTTCGATTTTTTTTAACAAATGACAATGTACCAAGAAATTAGGTTTTAAGAACATATTTAATGAAGAATACAAACTTTATCATCCTAAAGAAAAATACAAATATATATTTTCAAAATACAAATAGTTAAAATGATAATCGTTTTGGTTTATTTTAAAGATCGATCTAGTCGAATGCCGATCTATGTTTGGGACGAATTATATTTCTTTAAGGGAAGTTACTCGATTAGGATTACGCAATTGTCAAAATAAGTTATTCACAGAAAACGCTTATTTAAAGAAATAAACATATGCTATTGCAAGAAAGATCGACATTTAAAGACATTATTTGATGGACCGACAAAGAGAAAATTGTTTCCTGACCGAAGTAGAGAGCAAATTTTTACCAGACTTTCGGACTGATATGCCAAAAACATCGTCGGACCGGCTTGATTTTTACCTGTCAGGTCCGATGGTCTGGCCTATTTTCGATATGTCTGTGTACTAGGAGATTAACTAACCTTCAATCGTGGAACATCTGTTGCATTCTCCCACGTTTTATCATCCCTTACTTTAGCGATACGTGGAAATCTTATGGATATCCCATCAGCCGTATGAACTTCTGCTTTACTAAATTCTGCTCCCATTATTTCCCAAATCGGAGCAATCTTTGGATCTCTGACGACAAAGTCTGGAACAAGATGCTTTTTAATGTTTAACCAGCTTGGGACTTTAGACTGATCTTTACTTATTTTTATGACATCGAGTTCTGTTTGTAATTCCTCCAGTCTCTTGTCGTCAAATCCACTGCCACATTTTGTTACAGTACAAAATTTCTTTGTATGTGGATCATAAGCTCCCAACAAAAATATGGACATGATTCCACCTGTTTATATACATTGAAAGAAAATGAATGTGAGCAAGTTCCATAAATGTTCTACATATTTGTCATAAATGCACTTACAGCTATAATTTAATTGTTCAATAACTAGATTTTTCGTTTGTAATGATTGATTGGTGTTTAACGCCAACTTTAACAGTATTTCAGCTATATCGTGGCATTATTTCGTTTGTATGCTATGACATTCAATTGTCATTTGTTTAAACTAGCATGGTACATTACTGTCCTTAATATCTGATGAAATGGTAAGATACATATAGGATAACAGTAGTTCTGAAGGTTGTGATGAACTATATCTCTAGAATTGAATGGCGTGAACCATAGTTTTGAAAATTACAAAAAAGGGTGCACTCGACTCGCAGCCGCAAGTGATAATGTTTACCAGTTGCTTTCCCAGGGTCAGTGGTTCTTTCCGGGTACTCCAGTGTTCTCCACCACTAAAACTGGTTACCATGATATAGCTGAAAGTGGCGTTAAAACACCAACAATAAAAAAAAATCAAATCTAGTATTGAGTGAGTGAGTGATTGTTGTTTAATGCCAACTCAGCAATTTTTCAGCTATATCATGGAAAAAAAAGTTAATTTTCAATGAGATGATGATGAGGCTCGCTTTGTACTAGACCAGCACGCTTAGCTGGATTTTTATCGTGATAGCTCACTATAACAATAGTCCACAAATAGACAGGTCGCCCCACTTTGACAAATTATCCTGAATCCAAGCCAACCAATTTTTGCTCTTCCTCCTTAATGCTGTATGCTTAGCAGAGAACAACAAATACCAATCTTATAGTCTTTGGTCTGACCCGGCCGAGGCTTGAACCCACGATCTACCGCACCTGAGGTTAGCACGCTCACCATTATTCCACTGAAGCGGTTCTCTCTAGTATTAAAGCAAGTCTGATAATACAGACTAATACAATACATAAACCTATAGCATAGGTGAGCATGCCAACAATTACATCTTAATAAGATTCCTTGCTCTACAGTTATAATTCTTATTACGTAATTTCTCACAAACCTTTATTTCCTGTCCCATAGTAAGCTCCCAGAACAACCAGATCAGCCGAGTCAGCCATTGTTCCTGCTTGTAAATAATCCTTTTTTACTTTTAACCAATGCCTCTTTCCTGGTTGGTAAGGGCCCTGTTTAAATACAAACATTGTGTAAATATAGATCAGAAATAAAAGATAAATTTTTATCTACATTGTAGTATTTACTGATAATAACCACATCTTGAAAATTCTAAATTCAAAATCAAATATTGTGTAGATAGATATTAAATATTTCTTACATCGGTAACTTCAAAGAATTACCTTTATATTTTTTTTTTTCTGAATGCAAGATAAGTAATATAGTGAAAACTGTCTGAACTAAATTTCCTTCTGTTCAGAATAGACTGGTCTTCGTTTTATACAGGTAAAATGAAACTGCACGCGTTGTCGTGCTGTGATACCCCCACTCGCTCTACATAAGTTGATTTGTAGTAAAGTATTAGATTATAGTGGGACTTAAACGTGGTGGAGAGTCATAAAGGAGTGTAAAGAGTGTTGGAATTAAGAGACGTGTATCCTCCCAGGGCAGTTGGCTAGTAAACGCTTGCACCAGCCTTTTGAGAAGGTAAATCCAAACATATTACAAAAGCGATCAGCATCAAAATGGAACTTGACCTTCATTTTAAAGAAGGACATAAAATATCAAATTTGAGAAAGTTGAATAAAACCATTCTCTTTTTATTGTTTGTGCCAAAAAACAACTGGTAAAAAAAACATGGAAAGGGCTATAACTGCACACACAAGATGTGGGGACGCACATATGGTCTAACAAACATGAAAAGGGCTATAACTCTTGCAAAAATCAACCATCCGTGAAATCGGTATAAGATGCGCATGCTCAGATCATGGCCAACCAAGATACCAAATATGAATAAAATGCGACAAAAGACAAATGACTAGTTGCGTACACAAGATGTGCGGACGGACGTATGGTCAAACAAACATGAAAAGGGCTATAACTCTCGCAAACATCAACCATCCGTGGAATCGGTATAATATGCGCATGCTCAGATCATGGCTAATCAAGATACCAAATATGAATAAAATGCGACAAAAGACAAATGACTAGTTGCATACACAAGATGTGCGGACAGACGTATGTCAAACAAACATGAAAAGGGCTATAACTCTCGCAAAAATCAACCATCTGTGAAATCGGTATAATATGCTCATGCTCAGATCATGGCCATCCAAGATACCAAATATGAATAAAATCCAACAAAAGACAAATGACTAGTTGCATACACAAGGTTTAGGGACGGACGAACGGACGGACAAGAGTATTCCACTATACCCACCACTCTGCGAGTGGGGGTATAATTAACAAAGATTTCCTATAGTAGGACTTGTTTATAGTTTAGTTTATACAGTATTCTGGTTTATTCAGTGTTTGATTTAGTCAGGTTATTTAACAAAGATTTCCTACATTGGAACTTTATTTCAAGTTAAGTTTATACAGGATTCTGGTTTATACAGGAGTCCGGTTTATTCAGGGTTCAGCTTAGANTGATAATAACCACATCTTGAAAATTCTAAATTCAAAATCAAATATTGTGTAGATAGATATTAAATATTTCTTACATCGGTAACTTCAAAGAATTACCTTTATATTTTTTTTTTCTGAATGCAAGATAAGTAATATAGTGAAAACTGTCTGAACTAAATTTCCTTCTGTTCAGAATAGACCGGTCTTCGGTTTATACAGGTAAAATGAAACTGCACGCATTGTCGTGCTGTGATACCCCCACTCGCTCTACATAAGTTGATTTGTAGTAAAGTATTAGATTATAGTGGGACTTAACGTGGTGGAGAGTCATGAAGGAGTGTAAAGAGTGTTGGAATCAAGAGACGTGTATCCTCCCAGGTCAGTTGGCTAGTAAACGCTTGCACCAGCCTTTTGAGAAAGTAAATCCAAACATATTACAAAAGCGATCGGCATCAAAATGGAACTTGACCTTCATTTTAAAGAAGGACATAAAATATTAAATTTGAGAAAGTTGAATAAAACCATTCTCTTTTTATTGTATGTGCCAAAAAACAACTGGTAAAAAAAAACATGGAAAGGGCTATAACTGCATACACAAGATGTGGGGACGCACATATGGTCTAACAAACATGAAAAGGGCTATAACTCTTGCAAAAATCAACCATCCGTGAAATCGGTATAATATGCGCATGCTCAGATCATGGCCAACCAAGATACCAAATATGAATAAAATGCGACAAAAGACAAATGACTAGTTGCGTACACAAGATGTGCGGACGGACGTATGGTCAAACAAACATGAAAAGGGCTATAACTCTCACAAAAATCAACCATCAGTGAAATCGGTATAATATGTGCATGCTCAGATCATGGCCAACCAAGATACCAAATATGAATAAAATCCAACAGAAGACAAATAACTAGTTACGTACACAAGGTTTAGGGACAAACGAACGGACGGGCGAACGGACGGACAAGGGTATTCCAGTATACCCACCACTCTGCGAGTGGGGGTATAATTAACAAAGATTTCCTATATTGGGACTTGTTTATAGTTTAGTTTATACAATATTCTGGTTTATTCGGTGTTTGGTTTAGTCAGGTTATTTAACAAAGATTTCCTACATTGGAACTTTATTTCAAGTTAAGTTTATACAGGATTCTGGTTTATACAGGAGTCTGGTTTATACAGGATTCTGGTTTATTCAGGGTTCAGCTTAGACAGGTTTTACAGTACCATAAACAAGGTCAGACTGCAACATACAACACATATATTATTTGTAACTAAGATGTTTTATGGATTAAATAATTAATCATAAAGAAAATGTTGAGTGTAATTATACATCTTACTTTAATATCTTTCAGTACTAGACCCTCTAATCCCTGTCTAAACACATCATTCATCATGTCCTGTAAATCTTCTGGATCCTGTAATTACAAACAGGTACATCTATAGGATTAAACTTTTTTTTAATTCAGATTATGGTGTGAAACCACTAATTAATGTCTTTAAGGTTTTCTACTAAATTTGTGCTTTTTACGAGACTACCTGGCCATTTTACCTGAAGTTTAACCTTTCCAACACTATATATTTCCCTAAATATACATGATTCCTCTACATTCTGTCAAAATATCATGGGATGCTTAAAGTCTTTCAGTGAAATGCCATGCTCTGGGACATCTCCTACGCTAAAAATAGCAATACTATTTCTGGAATTTCAGTTATACAACTAAATGCAACCAAATTTGGGCTCAAAGGAACCCTTATATACCCAGTATTGACCTTCAATTACCAATTTTTTTTATGCCATTACATTTAATATTTTTCAGAATACAACAAAGCGAAATCAACTTTTTTCTTTAAAAAGAGCTACTAGTACTTTTGCAAATGTTCTAAACTCTGATTGGTGAATTAGTGGTTTGACACTATATTCATGCATACATTGTGCCTATGTACTTACAAATTTACACCATAAAGTGGCAACCATTTTGTTTGTTTTGGATATATATGAAAGTAGTTCCAGCGACAGGATTTATTGATGTGTAAACCAAGAGAAAGTCATCAAACAGAAGTGTTTACAAAGTTAAAATATCCAGGTCAGTTGTGGCCCATATCACCTGCAAATTGGAATTACATCTACCTATGTCACCACTAGATTCCCTGATCGTGGCCAGGTGTACTTGATACAATTCTTTGGGATTCAAGTTTGTCAGTGACTCACAGCTGGTCGATGATATTCCCTGAGTACTTTGGTTTCAACAAATACACCTATATTTTGATGTCTCAAATGTACTAATGACTTTGCTTGTGACACAAACTATACAGATATTATTAACATTACAATATTTTACTCTTTAGTCTATATGACAGAATCTCTCCACTTCAGATGTGATTTTGTTGGCTTAGTTGATATTGGTGGAATTGTTGACCGTGACTGTTTAAAACTTTCTTTTCATAACATTGTCGCATGATATCAATGCTATTTTGTAATTAAGAGTAATTCTAGCATTTATCCTTGTTTCTACATCCCATAAAAAAAAATCCAACAGAGATCTATATCAAATCTGTATATAAAAACTGCTTTAGTAGACAGGAATTTCTTGCATTACCAATCTAATTAAAATCAGCTGTCCTTTTCAATTTATATTCTTTGGCGATACATTAACATCTAACGACATCCTGTATGGGGTCATGTCAGGGTTCATATTTTCAACCGACCAATCAGCAATGAGCCTACTAAATCTTAAGGTAACAAAACCAAGTACAGACCAAGAGCTGTTGTCAGAATGGTCAATATATTTAATTGCATATGATTGGACGGTCAAAGAGGAATAAACAAAATCTGCATGTTGTTGGATGTTAGTGTTTTAAAAGAATATTTTTCTAGGGTTAGGGTTATGGTGGTTAATGCAACTTTCAATAATATATCAGTTATTTTGTGGCAATCAGTTTTTATTAGTGGAGGAAACCAGAGTACCTGGAAAAAACCAACGACCTGCTATTTTTTTTTATATAAAGATACAACAAACATCTAATTTTAATTAGCTTGTTTGCATTAAAATTCTTGAAGGAGATAAAAAAAAAAGTCACTATGAAGTTGCATAGGATAAGATGGTAATATGAAATTAACTTAATTGAAAATGTATCTGATAATTCATGCAACTATAAACGTACTTTAATTAAACTCATCTCAGAGAACATGATCCTGTTCTTAATTTCCTTCATTTCATCAGTCAACACTTTACGTCTCTCTTTAATAGGTCTGAAATATAAAGACATTATAACATATTTGAGGAGTCTGTCCTGGTTGTGATAGTATGGTAGTTGAATTTACAACTACCTATGCAATCAGTGCCTATCAGGCGAGGTGTGCTCGATACAATATTATGTGATAAAGTTTGTCAGGTCGGTGGTTTGCTCTGGGTACTCCGGTTTCCTCCACCAATAAAACTGACTGCCACGATATGACTGAAATATTGTTGAAAGTGGCATTACATACCATAGCCCTAACCCTATAACATATTTAATTTGTTAACATGTATAGTGTAAATACCATCTGTAATAAAATAAATCACTTGTTACTACTTTCCAGGAAATTATATCATAATACAAGAGGTTCCCTGGAGTCTGTAATTGCTCACCTGGTTGGAATTTGACTTCTAAAAGTTAAATCTAACGTTAAACACATTGGAATTCAAATTTCTGCTGATTCAAACTTAAAATTAAATTATTGTTGGCATTTGCAGAAAGCTCTTTTCTTTGTAGGGGCACCGATCTTGAATGGAGGACAGGGTTGTTACACACAATTTTGAAAGTGAACCAACCAAAGAGCAGCATAGCCTAATTTCAATTTATGGATTTTGAGAAGATTTTAATGTTATTTTTCTTAATTTTCCAATCAGTATACTCAACATACAGGATAGAGAGTTTTAATTGGACCGTTTTTTGAGTACGACAACAAACATTTTACTCAAAAGTTTGTGACAGCATAGCCTGCTTATACAAGCGGTCATAAGATTTTCGAGCATGAGTTTCCTAATCCAATCAGAACATTGTACATAATACATGTTAAGTGCTGACCGATTCACTGTTTTACTAGTACAAAACTAGTACTCAAAGGTTTGATGGCAACACAAGCTGTGTAATGAGTTCATGTAATCTTATTAATCACTTAAAACTTACTTATGCATGATATTTTCTCCATTTAAATGTAGACAATCAAACACAAACAGACAGACTTGAGCATCTTGAAATTTGGCTTTCTGAAAGAAAAAAAACCCCACAAATACAGTCTAACTTGTATTCAATGGTCACCACAGGTTTTATCAATATGAAATACACT
>MJUT01001240.1:37586-49929 GCA_002080005.1 Gigantidas platifrons | reverse complement strand
TCACTGGACACAATTTTGAAAGTATACTACCCAAGGACCATCCATGCCATGTTTGCTTTAAATTGGCGGACTGGTTTCAGAGGAGAAGACTTTTAAACAATTTTTCCCTAGGGTCCTATGTTAAAACTAAGTCGAGTCATGGTGGCCATCTTGAATTTCCGATCGGGAAACGATTCACAATTTAGTACAGGACCACCCAATGATCATTCCTGCAAAGTCACAATTCAATTGGCCTGGAGGTTTCTGACAAGAAGATTTTTAAAATTTCAGCCAATGAGAACACATTATGGACCCTGGCAGCCATGTTGAATTTCAAATCAGCACCAAAAACACAAATCTGGTAGAGGACCATCCAATGTACATTTGTGGCAAGTTTGGTTCAATTCTGTTCAGTGGTTTCAGAGAAGAAGATTTAAATGTGAAAAGCTAACGGACGGACGACGGACACTTAGCCATGACAAAAGCTCACATGGCCAATGGCCAGGTGAGCTAAAAATGGGCCAATCAGAAACAAGAATTGCCTGTGGCAGCCATGTTTGTTAATGGATCGGGACAAAATGAGCAATCTTTATAGAGGACCCTCCATAGATGCTTCCTACCAAGTTTCAGTTCATTTGGCTGAGGGGTTTCAGAGGAGAAGATTAAAATGTGAGAAGTTAACGGACGACGGACACCAAGTGATGGCAAAAACTCACATTGCCTTTGGCAAAGTGAACTAAAAAGGACAAAATGACAAACTACGATGTACAAAATACTGCACAAAAAGCTAGATTGAGCAACACAAACTCCACTAAAAACCAGGGGTGAACTCAGGTGCTCCGGAAGACACAAACCCCACTAAAAACCAGGGGTGAACTCAGGTGCTCCAGAAGACACAAACCCCACTAAAAACCAGGGGTGAACTCAGGTGGAGGAAACCATAGATCTGTCTCACGTCACTGGCAAACTGCATCCCATAATTTTATATCTAGTACACTGTCTCACGTCACTGGCAAACTGCATCCCATAATTTTATATCTAGTACACTTCGCCCGAGTGGGATTGGAATTCGCAATGTTAGTGGTGATAGGAACTGATAGCATAGGTAGTTGTAAATGTAGGAGACAAACACACAAGAAATAATACAACAGGTTATTATTTTATTGATAACATTGAGAACATAAATCATTCATAACATACTTTTATTAAAAGTTATATTGAGAACATAAATCATTCATAACATACTTTTATCAAAAGTTAAAGTAATATACTGATAGATAAATAAAATACATTTTGTAATTTTGTAAAATGTTCTCATAGATTTCATAGGACTATTTGTACCAGAAAAGAAAGAAAGAAAAAAACCAAAATGTTTCATTTGATAACAGTCTAACCTGCTCGTGAGGTCACCTCTATTAAGCAGTCACCTGTATTATAAGGTCACCTTTTTTTCCCTGTCTTAGAACATTTCATATGAAGTGAACTTCTTTTAAAATGTCACATGTCTTATAATACCACTTTTTCTTTGTCCCAAAGGTGACCTCTTAATACAGGTTTTACTGTACAATTATCACCTGATTGGTATACAATGTATTATCAAAAATAAAACATTAAAAATGAAAAAAAAGGTTAGAAATAAAACTTCATCAAAACTAAGTTGAAACCTTAAGTTGTGATTTTCTATTTATCTTTTTTTGATTTTTGAGTATCAATTATATATATGGTACCTGGTAAAATAAATATCAAGCATAATATTTTCCACTAAAAAATTTATTGGATAGTATACAAATGTATTTGGGTTAGGATTTGAGATATTGCTGTTTAATGCCACTTTCATCAATATTTCATTTATATCCTAGCAGCCAGATTTAGTTGTTGAGAAAATCAGATTATCAAGAGAAAACCACAGACCTATCCTAAGTCACTGACAAACTTTATCACATAAAGTTGCATCAAGATACAACTCTCCACAATTGGGACTATTAAAAAATTGCAAAAAAAAATAAATATATGCATTACTCAAGAACAGCTTATTATCTCTTACATTGCTAAAACCATGAATTGCATCATATTGTATTATAGAGGGCCTCGCTGGTCGAGTGGTTAAGATCGTTGACTCATGACCACTGGCCTAACACCACAGATGTGGGTTCGTGCACTTCATACTCGTCACAAGTGTACAGGATTCCAAATGTCAAGCCAAGGTATGGGATTCAACAGGCAGATCTTAATATATTTCCTGTCCAAATGAGAATGGTAGTGAAATAACTGAAAAACTTCTGAAAGTGAGGATAAACATTAATATCCCTAAATAAACCCTTGTATTATAATTCAAAATCATATTTACGTAGAATTTGACGATCAATACATATTCTTGCATAGATTTAAATCATAAATAATTCATGCAAAACATTTTTTAGAGCAATAAAAATAATGTAAAACCACAATATACTTGTCTATGGATTTCATTGAAGATAGATGCAGACAAACTTTATCACATAATGTTGTATCGATGTACATCTCACCACGAATACTATTCAAACTTAGTGAAGATACACACTGATTGCATAGGTAGTTGTAAATCCGACTACCATGACGACCCCCTACTATTGGGTCAGTAGAGAGCTCAAGGAATTTAATCCTATTAATCTATACCTACTTCACACTTTGAGTGATTTGTCTGATAAAAAAAATATGAAATTGTAAAAAAAATGTATGCATAGGAATATGTAAGTCTTGAAAAGGAATTACTTGTGCATATATTACATTGATCTGTTGCTATAGTTATAACATATGTATATATTTATACCATTACCACTTCTAAAAAAAAATTAATGAAACAACATAAACTTTACTAAAACAAATTTTATATAAATCCATCAACAAATTAACTACATTTTACGACATATGTATAAAACTTTACTTTACATTTTCCCCTGCCAAAATTTCTAATTATATTCATTATATCTAACACATGACCTCATACTCAAATAATGACCAATCAGAATGCTGTATTCAAAAAATTTTGTACTCTGATTGGACAATTTTGGAAGTACAAGTATGATAATCATATGCACAAATTTTATGATAGCAGTCATAAAACTTGGCCAATCAGAACACTGCATCAAGGATATACAATGTTTTAATTGGATGATTTTGAAGCATGAGAACAAAACGCCCATTTGAAAAACCTGTCGTCAAATTTTGAAATGTTCTGATTAAGTTTGATCTAGAATGTAAAATGAAAACCCATCCAGACTAATTAACTATTCTAAAATCTAATTTTATGACTATTTTCAATTTTTCACGTTTTTTCTTTTAGGAAACAGATTAATATAAGCATTATGCTTGTTTCTGAATCCTATGTTTTATTGTACATGTATTATGAAAAAAGTTTATATGTTATTTATCAATAAAAAATTGTTAAATCAAAATCTGATTTATTAAATAAACACAATATTAACTTGGCTTATGTCATTAAAATTTTGAAGTTTTGTACCTGTACTCATAATATATATAGTGTTTTGATTGGGCGAGTTTAGAGTACATGTATGAAACTTGTATTTGAAAGCTTTATGTCCGTAAGAAAAAGATGTCATTTATATTTTCATGATTATTTATTAACATTAAAAAAGACCCCCCCCCCTTTTCCCCAACCCCACCCCACCAACAAAAAATGTAAGAGAAAGTTTCAACATAGAGAGAAAGGCTGTCAATGGAGACATGAAATAGACTTAAAGATACAAGTTTAGTATCGTAATTATGTAAAATAAAGATTTCATATTTGAATACATATGTTGATATAAATATCTACCGTAATACTGAATTCATAGCATTACAAAAATAATATTAAATAAAATAAAATAATTTTTTTAACTGTTACACCGGTAATGAAAAATTAATGCCATTATTGTATAAATAGGATGACTCTTTAAAAAGACATGGAAGCAATTGTGTTAAATGTGATTTTCAGTTCTTTATTTCTTGCTTTAAAGTTAACTTATAAATTTTGTATATAACACAATAATGTACTTTTATAAATGTTCATTGATGCCTGGAAGACTTCCATCAGAAATTGTTTATATAATGAAGCACGTACATTGATTAATTATTTCTTAAACAGAAAAATTGCTAAAATTCAAATTTGAAAATACGAAATCATGTAACTTTTGACTGTCTGGTTTTTTTTGTACAAGTATGAAACTAGTAGTTAGAAGTTTTATGACTGAAAAACCTGGTGCTCATATTATTTCAAGTTCTGTCTAGGATGCAGTTTGAACCCAAACTAACATTATGTCACTGTCATTCTGACATACAGTACATCCTCAATCCAATGTTGGGATGGATACGAATGATTGCCATTTATTTGTAGTTTATTAGCTAAATAGTGACAAGGAAACACCGGACATTTATAACAAATTGGTCAGTAAAATCTCCATGGCCCTGGGTTGATGCCTGGAAACATTAAACACCCCACCCCTCCACCTGGCCCTGGGTTGATGCCTGGAAACATTAACACTTAAGGTGGGTATCAATGGTGAACCCACATCAGTTCTATGTTGGAAAATTATTATTATAAACAACAAAAATACAAAATGTTACATTACATTATTGTTATGTTATAGTTATGGTGTTTAATGCCACTTTCAACAATATTTCAGTTATATTGTGGTGGTCATGATATTATGAGACTATTAGTAAATTAAAGACACAAAACATGTTTTATATTGCAGTTATTAACTAATTAGTGTTCAAAACTGATGGAAATAAAACTTTAATGAAATAAAATCGTCAATTTCTAATAGACAGGACAAAATTCTACACAAAAATTAAATAACATTATTTCCCCAATACTGGGCTCACCATACTTGGTGAAAACACTTATCTCACAGAGGACTATACAATAACTATATTAAATAACATTATCCCTCATTATTTCCTCAATGCAGGGCTCACCACACATGGAAAAAACAGGGTGACAGTCACTGACTCTCACAGGGGACTTAAGGGCAAAGTGAGGGTAAATGTGTGAGATTTCTAAAGAGCTTCCTGTTATTTTTAACCTGAATTAAGTGTTTATTTCCCCTGCTATCTAATGTCCATTAGCTTTATAAAAAAATTGAAAAAAAAACAAAAAAAAACTCAATGTTCTTACAAAGATGAAATCAACAAGTTTGGGACAAAATATTGAATATCAAACCATAAGATAAACTTTAAGTTACATGGAAGCTGCCTATACATGTATATACAAGAAAAAGAATGATTATTTGTGGAAAAAGAATGACTTGCAAAAACAGATAGCACAACTAAAATGCAGCCTTAGGGAGAATGTAGAGCAATGTCATTAAAACCATGGCAAAAAGTTGACAATTTTGGCCTTGTCAATATGCAAGAACACTACTCATTATTTCCAATAAATGTTATTGATTAATTAAACAAATAGTGACAACCAAAATAAGTATTCCCCCACACACTGAACAATGTATTGGTAATGAATTGATGAAAGAATCAGAACAAAAAAAACAATAAAAATTAATTTCATCTCTAGCTTGTGGAGATTGAGATGCTATGAAAAGAAAGTTTAAACAGTGATGGTCAACAATTCTACCAATATCAACAAAAAACAAACTCCCCCCCAAAGGAAAGATGATAACATATGCTAATGGACAACCAGGTCATGACTTCGGACAGGCACACAAATATAACTTGGATAAACTGGTCAAAGGGATGCCAACCTTTTATTAATTAGATTTCCAACTGGAATACAGATACCATGTATTTATAAAATGTGTAAAGGATTATGGGTCCATGCTACTTTAACAAAATATTTCTGTTATTTACTATTATTTTTTTTTAGGAGACAAATCAGAGAAACCATTCATTATCTATAAATGAGGGACTAACTTGATCAAAGTACATTGTCATGGAAAACAATTAACCTCACAAATGTCAGTCATAACAAGCACAGATTGCATAGGTTTAGGAAGTGCTGCTACCATACTATCATGGCTATCAAGCACCTATTGATGTGCTAGAGTGAAGTCAAATGTAAATACAGACTTGAAACTAGGTAAAAATAGTGTTAGGTTTATGGTGGTTAATGCCATTTTCAACAATATTTCAGTTATATCGTGGAGGTAGGTAAAAATATAAATTGACACATACAAAGAAGAATCTTGTTGTGTCACAGTGGAAGTGTCCTACTATTTTAGTTAAAAAAAAGATTAGTTCAGTTATCAGAAAAAAAACATAGTTAAAAATGATTGATTACTATGGAAATGACACCCTAAGTTTTGTCGATTGTCATATATTTATATTACATTGTCATTTTGATTATGCTGTCATAGATTTCCTCATTGTCATACTTAAGGTCTAATCATGTATATAAAAATATGTAAGGAATGTAATAAAAACATTAAATGATGCTGAGAAAAACAGACTTCTTATAATGTAAAAGTCATGAAGTTTAGGTTCAACAGCACATATTGCAATTTAACACAAAAAAAAAAAATAAACAAAAAAAATAATGTAAAATTCATGACAAGTTTCCCCACAATACTGGTTGATGGGTATTTAAGTCTACTTTCAAAAATATTTAGAAGAAAACTACAAACATGCCTTGAGCCAACAACACCCTTTATCACATTAAGTCGTATCAAGTACATTTTTCACGGGGCATACAATTTTTTTTACTGGCAGTAGGTACTGATTTGCATAGATAAATGGAAATCCAACTGCAATGTAATCATTGCCATAAATACCCCTACTAAATATGAGTCTTTTCAACTCTTTTTATGGATGATGAAACACAACATACAATCACATGAATGACTTTTGTCTTATCCAATGAATATTGGCGATTTTTATACCATTAAAACTGGTGTGTTATTGAAAGAAATTAATTCCGATTGAATAAAGTTTTATGATCTTGTTTGTATATTTTCAGCTCCATGGTATATAAATTTTCTAAAGGATTAGAAAGCCAAATATTTCAATTGTAAAAACAGGTTCTGGAAGAATCTTCACAACAACAAAAATGTATTACATCTAATTATCATGGCTAATGTAAACAGTCATTGCCTTATTGTTTTTCACCTACTTGCCTGAAAGCCAAATTTAGAAAAAATTTCTATTTATTCAAACAATTTCTGTCATAATTTTCACTTGTCCAAATCTAGTTTTACTTGTCCCGGGCTTCCGGCAAGTGGGTTAGCGCGAATACTGTGTAAATGTAGAAAAAACGATGTGAGTGGCACAGATATAACCTGTGCTGTAAGGTCATTCAAAATAACATAACTATAACAAAGATGAAAGCATTCACTGATATGTTCTAGATCTTTGTATCAAATTTGATACATTTTATTTTCAGATATTATGATTAAAAAAGAAGAAATCGGCTGATTAGAGGAAAACTTTCATCTCTACCATAAACAGATTAATCATTGAAATCATAATGAACATAAATACACAACAACAATCACTTAGCAAAAGGTTAAGTTTAGTATAGGTTATGGTGTTTAATGCCACTTTCAACAATATTTCAGTTATATTGTGGTGGTCAGTTTTATTGGTGGAGGAAACCAGAGCACTCAAGAAACCCACCGATCTACCACAAGTCACTAACAAACTTTATCACATAATGTTGTATCGAGTACACCTCGTCTGAGCAGGATTCGAACTCACATCGTTAGTGGTGATAGGAAATGATTGCATTCTTTGTAAAAGGCACTGTCCAGAAATATAATAAAGCTTTACCTTAACATGAGATAAATGTCAAATGTTTCCAGTATTACAAAGGCACATACCATTTTCATTCATATCACATATTCTATATTTAGTATTAATGCTAATTTGGATACTTTTCTTTTGATATCACTGAATCGTCAGTATCAACAAATTAATTCTGATACTAGAAATCATCGATCAGTTAAACACATTAGAACGTTACTGATATAAACAATAATATCAGTTAAACACATTAGAATGTTACTGATATAAACAATAACATCAGTTAAACACATTAGAATGTTACTGATATAAACAATAACATCAATGTTGAAGGTCTCAACATACATCAATAGTATCACAAATCAGACTTGATGAAATACTTGTGTTAATGTCTGTCTTGACTTTCAAAACTGACATTATTCTATCTGTATTGGCCTATATACTTTATAAGGCTTCTTTCAAAGTTGCCCTTCTTTGACATCAACTTCAAAAGACAAAAAAAAATAATTACAAAACATAAAATAATTCATCTTCTTGTTTAAGTTCATTTCTATATTTGAATAAAAAAATCAATAATGTAGAAGGGATTAGAGGGTATTTGTTGTTATAAAACCCCATGGCTGATTCAATTCAATCACTTAAAACTTATGTAAAATCAATATCCTGATTCTTACTACATACACAAAGTCTATTGTACATATTCAAGTTTTATCTAGAATTACACTAACGAAATACGTGAAATCTGCATATACAAATTAGATAAAGAATATTTCTGACTTGTTACATTGCTACTACACCAATCACCATGACAACAAGAAAATAAAAATAAGTAAATAAATGTAAATGTCAAGGATTTGTTTTGATTCTGTTTGTACATGTATAGCTAAAGATGATTCCCATTATTTCTTCAGCGGTTGTTGTTGTTTTGCTGCTGTTCAAAGAACATGAAATCCTGGAAAAAAAAGAAGTAAAATCATTTTCCAGATTATTCATGAATTGGAAGTATAGGTGTCATGTACAGAAATTTTAATCTTAAATGTGCATACATATCGTATAGCTGGTTTTTTTCGTGGGACTCCAATTTTCGCTTTATTTGTGATAGTCATCGTTCAGCGAAAAAAAGAATCCACATAAATTTCCACCCTTTAGTACATAAGTTTTTTTCTTTCTTAAATAATTGTATAAGATCTATCGTAGTATGACTGTGTGAATATTTAACAATTATAATATTATGGTACCTGTCATTCTTAAAGTTGTTGAAATGATGCTTTTACAATATCCAACATGGGGGGAATCCTTCCCGAAAACAATGCATATGTTGACAATGATCATGAATGAACAGCGAACAATACCTTATTATTTAAGTGATGAAATAGCATCCAAGCCATACAATCATAAATGAGATAATTTATTGTTAATTGGATTATACTTCACAGCTGGGAACTCGTAATAACACTTCCAGACTTGACATACAAATTGACAAATACATTTGATTATTTCTTTTCTTTTTATTTCAATCATCAAAAGCTTGTGTAAACACAGCCTGACAGTTAATTATACATAAAATAATTATGACACCTTTATAAAAAGTATACACACACTAAATCTTATCGACAACATTATTTATTATTTTACGCACAGTTATATAATAGATATAGTCACACTTTTATTTTTAGTTTATTTTCTTATCAATGTCAGTTTTAGTTTGTTTTGCAGAAGGTGAATGCTATTTACACAACATTGATACAATAATTACAATTATTTTATTTTTTCCCGGAACACAATACCGCGAAATTTGATGCTCGCTTAAATTAAATACCCCTCTTTTACATTGACATCGCGAAAATTGCAACCCGCGTAATTTACCCGCTATACGGTATATCTTAAATTTTCCATGTCAGATAACAGATTTCCTTATTAATAATATGATCATTACATTGTATTTGAAAATTTATTACTTTCTTCAGTTTATGTTTTGGACCAAAGATAATGTATTCTGTTCTGCCAGGTGTGAAGATAGCTTATTGTCAACAAGCCAGTTGCTACAAGACTCTAATTCCTTTCCTAATTTGTGAAAGATAATTTCTGGGTCTTTGTAAGAAAATATTATGGTGCTGTCATCAGTATATAGATAGACATGTCGTTGACATAATACAGGAAAAGCAAAGGTCCTAAAATGCTTCCCTGGGGTACTCCATAGATAATATTTAGGAGTTCAGGTTCCATCACAAAAGGTAAAATATATGTAGGTTAAAAACATATAAAAAATCTACACAAGTGATTAAAAATTTCTAATGCATCTAAAAATAAAACTTAAAATTTTAAGTATTAATTAACATTTTCATGTCACTTTTCATAAAATTAAATGTTGATAATTGTCAACCAAGGATAACCTATGAAAACCTTTCAGCTTATTTTCAATGGGATCCTTTACAAATAATAGCTGGGTATTTAAGGTCAATCATCAATGAGTGGGTGACCTCAGGTTTGACTATATATTTAACTATATTACTTTACTTACAATTAGGAAAACGGCTCCTAAAAGTGTAGCTTTCATTTTAACATCAAGGTCCTTTGGAACTAAAAAGAAATTCAAAATGTTTTGTCTAAATTACATTTTAATATACACTGTAATTGCATTTCCTAATTATCTACTACGAAATGATTTGGGGCCATCGTGGCCATGATTAATTGGTTTCTTGAATTTTCAAATACCTGTCCAATCAGTGCATATCACCACTAAAGTTGTCAGTTTGAATCTCGCTCATTGTGAGATGCATTCGATACAACATTATGCAATAAAATTTGTCGGTGGTTTTCTCTGGTTTCCTCCACCAATAAAACTGACCGCCACAATATAACTGAAATAATGTTGAAAGTGGCGTTAAACACCATAAACCAAAACCAAAATGAGTTTTCTATCTGTTTCTGCAACTCTTTTTAAACATACAAGTTCAAAAGTACCACAAAATAGTAATTTTCGGCCATTAATCAAGGTATGCATAAGGATATCTTGAATAATTGTAAAATTTTGCAATACACGGTGTGTTGCAAACAATTACATAGGGTTGCATATCCTTCTCATAATTCTTGACAGTGCCCTAGGCATGTATTTTAGCCAATTCATTTTGATTTTTTAACCATAGTTTACAAGAAACAGAATTTGCATACATAGGGCTCCCACCCTTTTTTGTCCAAGAAATTCTAGGTCTTTTCAAGGAGTTTTCAAGGGTTTTCTTCATTTTTTCAAGGTCAGCTTGAATATACCCAATGAATTAAGAGACAGTATGAATCAATCCCTTAACATAAAGCATAAAAATGCTGTACAGTTTTCTCAGCATACATTGTATGTTTGAATAGTAAATGAAAATTTAATTTCATTATGATTTTCTAAAATCAGTGCCTCTATATTACAACATTGTGTTCTTGTTTACAACTCTAATGTAAATACCATAACAAATTATCTAATGAACATCCAATTAGGTGGGTCATCTTTGGCTATGGAGAAATACACAAATAATTTGACTGGGGCTGAGGTAGAAACATCCCTCCAAATCTAAATCAACCAATGTCTTACATTTTGAAATTAAATCGACACATGTGGCTGTTGTTGTTTCTGAAAACTGTTTTTGTTTAATCAATGTTCTTCTACTTAAACATAACTTCTTCACATTTTTCACAATTATAGACTGTAAAATGTTCACAACAGATTCTTCGGTGAGAATGTTTGAGTTGATATTAATGTCTGGGAGAAATTCCTGAACCCCAATTTGTGACAAAAAGAAAGAAGAAACTGTTGAAAGTCGCGCCATTTCGTCAGGTTAATAGTTAATAGTAATCAAGCTTTTCTAAACGCTGTTACATTAAGCGTTCAGCTGAATCAGATGTGTTAAGAAGTGTCTAATAACCGAAAAGATTTGGTACTACAAATGAACCTTGACCAGCGATAAAATTCCCGATTTTTCCCCGAATTTTCGTGATTTCTGTGAAATTCAAGGACTTTTCCCGACCGTGAAAAGCATAAACCGAATTCCCAGACTTTTCCTGTTTTCCCGGTAGCGTGGGAACCCTGCATACACCTCGAAGTACGATAAACAATGAAACAGGTTCTAGACAGGTGATCAGGAATTCAACTGATTTTTATCTAACTGAGGGAGTCTTACCTGAAATGTCTTACAATTCAATAAATTTTGTGTACATTGATCTTAAACTAATATAATTTAATTTTATGTGAATACTGCAATCAGATTGGCTGATCCGCATGGAGCAACATTGGTTATACTTGATAATTACCTTGGTTGGTATTGTGACGTCACCAATATATTCATTCGCCAAAAACATATTCAAAGTGAAATAATCATAATTAAAATCGAAGAATTATTAAATTTTGTTGTAAAAATTAAATTATAAGGAATCTGTTCCATTTTTGAACAGGTTATATGATCTTACTCTTAATAAACCAGGACGGAACATGTGAATTCTGACACTTTAATATACACTGACTAAATGTAGCTGGTTGAAAATGATGTAAATGACTGTCAGCGTACTCATCAAATACTTACTGGCAACCTCAATTCAAATTTTGGTTCTGAATAGAAAAAATATCATGATTCAATAATTTCTGATGATTAATCTA
>MJUT01001240.1:0-11594 GCA_002080005.1 Gigantidas platifrons | reverse complement strand
TGTTGCATGTGAACTACAAAATTTGTCCGTATTGTTTTCCCATTTATTTTAATTAGTCTTTGACGGACAATTAATTATCACCGACAAAGTTATTTAATATAAAATAATAAAATATAGGATACCAAAAAAAAAAAAATTTATAACAGACAATGTCAACTACAAAACATCACAAGGACAAGCAACAATGAAAATAAAAATACTTTAAAACTGAAGAGTTCACACTGAAAAACTAAAGCGACACAATAGTAATCCAGGTGTTAAATTGTAAAACATCAGGAATATGTTACATGAGAAACATACACTGAGGTAATAACGTTGTCTCATATACATAAAAAAAAATGTACATGTAGGGGGCGAGGAGTTGGTTGAAAAGGGAGGCGAGTAGGAGTGGGGCGAGTTGGCAGTGGGGCGAGTTGACTTGGATTCACATGTACATGTGTAGTTATTGTACATCAGTCATACATGTTGAATGTTATATGGTTTAACTTATTGTTGTTTGTATTATCTGCTCCTTTGTGGCGCAAATCTTTTTGCAATAAAATTATCTTCTTTAACTTATTAATATAGTGTGTGGCCAAAAGTATTCGCACATGTAAAAAAATCCCTATAATATAATCAACCAAAACAATATTTTTTCAAAAAATTATTGTGAAGCCATTTCTGGATAGATTTAAAAAAAAAATTTACACCAAAACATTCGGAATTGTCTATATTTTGATTGTTTATTTGCTCATTATGTTTATATGAGTTGTTTTTATTTGTACATAATTTAAACACAACAAATAAAAATTGACTTTGATTTTCTTATATATTTCAACAAGGATTTATATAGGAGGATCCTACTATATAAATCCTTGATTTCAACTAAAAATAAATCCTAAAAATTAACAATCATGTTTAAATTATGTACAAATAAAAACAACTCATATAAACATAATGAGCAAATAAACAATCAAAATATAGACAATTCCGAATGTTTTGGTGTAAAATTTGTTAGCATCTATCCAGAAATGACTTCACAATAATTTTTTGAAAAAATATGGTTTTGGTTGAATATATAGGGATATTTTTACATGCGCGAATACTTTTGGCCACACACTACGTTATCATGTTATGTTGTTTGTGTCTTGTCGACTTTAAATACAACTTATTTGATTTGATTTGACGTGCATCATATTATTGAGAAAAATTTACTTGCAGTTGGTCATGTTCAAGAAACCGACTGAATAACTTGTGACAATAGTATGATAATGAATCACGGAATACTAGGGTTTTTTTTATTTAAACGTCCGGCGGTGTTGCGTCGCCACCCATTTAGTCTTTACTTTCGGTTGTTTATCTTATTTTAGAAATCAAGTTGATGAATTTTATAATAAAAGCCAATAATTTTGACGTAATTTCATGTTCTCATTACCTGTTACAACAATGTTTTTACAATCAATGATTACAAATTACATACCTGAGATTGCAAAATATCTTTTATCATGAGAAGTCACAGTGTTTTGATTTTGAACCTTCTAATATCCAAAAACCCGTACGTCGTTTCCGGATTTAAGGATTTGTATAAAAACAGTTCCTGGTTTAATTTATGGTTTGTTTTTATTAATAAGTATAAAGCATAAAGTTCTTTATTCCAATTAAGGGCCCCGAAGGACATACTGACAATACAGCAACATGCACATTCATAATTAAAACACATACTGTAATCAAAATGAAATAACACTACAAGATTGCGGTATTATCATTATTATATGTACTGCAGGGGCGGATTCAAGGGGGGGGGGGGGCGCACCCGGCGCGCGCCCCCTTAAATTGGAAAAAATATGATTTTTTTGCTTAAAATCGTGATTTTTCACACGAAATACCCCAACAATTTTCGCGCCTCTCTCCGCTCCGCGCCATTATTTTCAGTGCGCCCCCCTAACTGAACATCCTGGATCCGCCCCTGTACTGTACATATATATACATACACACATATATATATATACACATATATGCATACATATTTTTTTTTAAATACATTTTATAATTATTATTATACCAGCTCAAGGATTTATATCCTTGACCAGCTCTAATATTTATAAGCCACGCCAGAGTACTAGTACTGCTTGAACTATATATTCATGTCATATAGCGTAGAGCAATTGTTCAATTAAAGCACTCATACCAAATATAAAACAAAGGTTGATTGATCAATGTACTCAGGAGCAATCCTCTAAAATTTATAGTTCAACCAAACTAAAATTTTACCAAAATTTTTATGATTAAAACCACCTTAAGTAGTGCTTACGTGGATATCATGGACCTCAGAAACAAAACAGAGAGATCAATATTATGCAAAATAAGGTTAAGTGCACACAATCTTGCCATCGAAAGGGGGAGGCAATTAAGTTTACACACCAGTGATAGAATTTGTACTATATGTAAAACTGGTGATGTAATATTTTGAGTATACTACAAAAAAATCATTTATCTGAGAATCAAATGCTCAAATTTTGTATGAATAGTAATTCATTAAAAGTATTAAGAGTAACTTGCTCTTACATTAATAATTGTCTAACTCTTAGAAATGAGATTATTCAGTATTCATAATAGTGTCATATTATTGTGTCTTCTATTCATTAACATGATCTGTAACTTCACTTTTGGCCTTTACCAATTATTGTAATTGTGTTTGCAGGGGCGGATCAAGGATTTCAAGTTAGGGGGGCGCACTTAAAAAAAAATCGCGCCGAGCGGAGGGAGGCGCGAAAATTTTGGGGATATTTCGTGTGAAAAATCACGATTTTACGCAAAAAACTCATATTTTTTTTCCAATTTTAGGGGGGGGGTGCGCCCACCCCCTTGGATCCGCCCCTGGTTTGTGCCAATACAATATTTGTATTGGTATTTGTCAAAGTATCATATAACAGTGTGTATTATTAACTTATAGCATATATTTTTCATATGCTATATTCTTAATTATTAACTTATAGTATATATTTTTCATATGCTATATTTTTAGCTGATTACAAGAAAATTTTAAAAATAGCCGGCGGAGTGAAACAGTTGACTGTTCCCCTACTTCCGGATCCGAACTGTTCCATGCTCGAGAACGATGCGCAGTGTGTCATTCCTGTCAAATGCTGTGTTGCTTTCAAAACAATGTTGTGCCCCAATTTTTTAATGGTATGGTATGCTGACATTATCATCTTCAGTGGATTTGTGGTTATGTGCATATATATAAGATAATAAAACAGTTATTTCATGCCTGTTCAGGGTACAGTCAAAACTATTGGTCCCTCGGTGCTGGAGATGACTTGGGAACTGTTGCCTTCGGCCTTCGGCATCAAGCAACAGTTCTTAAGTCATCTCCAGCACCTCGGGTCAATAGTTTTGACTGTTCCCTGAACAGGCATGAAATAACTGTATACTGATTTCAAGAAAATGTTTAAAATAGCCAGCGGAGTGAAACAGTGGACTGTTCCTCTACTTCCGGATCCGAACTGTTCCATGCCCGAGAACGATGCGCAGTGCGTCATTCTTTCAAAACAATGCTGTGCCCCAATCTTTTAATGGTATGGTATGCTGACATTATCATCGTCAGTGGAGTTGCGGTTATGTGCGTGTATATAAGATAATAAAACAGTTATTTCATGCCTGTTCAGGGAACAGTCAAAACTATTGTCCCTCGGTGCTGGAGATGATTTGGGAACTGTTGCCTTCGGCCTTCAGCCTCAGGCAACAGTTCTCAAGTCATCTCCAGCACCTCGGGTCAATAGTTTTGACTGTTCCCTGAATATGAATGAAATAACTGTATATAGTTGACTAATAGAGGTCCACTTTGTCCTCTCTCCAGTGAAGCAAGTTACAGGGAATAATTGTGCAAGTTACTTAAGTGGAGAAACGACCTAGGACAGATGCATTTGGACATATTAGTGTCTGTCCTCCTCAGAACCCAATAAAAAGGTTCAGGTATCCGACAAGAATAGTATATTTCACTGCCTTATATATATATATATATATATATATATACAGTCCGA
Source organism: Gigantidas platifrons (assembly GCA_002080005.1). NCBI lineage: Eukaryota > Metazoa > Mollusca > Bivalvia > Mytilida > Modiolidae > Gigantidas > Gigantidas platifrons. The sequence continues at coordinate 7,572 of MJUT01001240.1, read as the reverse complement.
CAAAAGTTAAGCACCACCTGACTTGTTTCAATAATATCTTTTCTAATAATGAACTTATTTCAAATCGATTTGCTTTTTTCGTTACCTGTACACACATACTTACTTACCTGTGAAACAGGTTATTGATCGATTTTTATTTATATGTATATGACAGGGTGTGTAAAGTGCCACGTGTACTTTTCAACATTTGTGTTTGCGAACGAAAGCTGATTTTTTTTTAAGCAGAGTTTTAAGTTTCATTTTCTATTGGTTTGGTATGGTGCGGCGAAAATTAACCATACCAGAAAGGTGGCAAGCAGTTGGCATGCACAACGGTGGATTTAGCCATAGAAGGGTGGCAGACCACTTCAGGGTTAACCATTCCATCATTGTACGACTGATGCAGCGTTTTCGTCAAACGGGGAATGTTACTGACCGTCCACGTGAAGGTAGGCCTCGCAAAACGACGCAGAGAGAGGATCGGCTCATATCCAGACGGGCGCGGCAACGGCCGTTCAGTACAGCTGGTGCACTTCGTGGTAATTTAGCATTTGGAGGCCACATTAGCACACACACTGTATGTAATCAGACGCCTCCACCATCAGGAAATACGAGCGCGACGATCCATAAAACGTCCACAGTTGACATTACGCCATCGCCATGCTCGATTTGACTGGTCACATGATCATTTGGGGTGGACTATTCGCACATGGAGACGGGTCCACTGGTCTGATGAAAGTCGTTTTTTGTTACGCCCTACCGACGGTCGTGCAAGGGTTTCGCGCCAACGAAACACTTCATTTCAGGACAACCACATTTTGGGCACAACTGCTTTTGGGGGTGGGGTGTAACTGTCTGGGGTTGTTTTTCCTTTGACTGTAAATTGGACTTGTACGTTCTTGATGGTAATCTGACAGGCCAAAAATACCGTGAAAATATGCTCGCTCCACGCGTAGTCCCCCATTTCGACAATCTGACGGGTTGGCTGACGGGCCAATGTTCATTGACGACAACGCTAGGCCACATAGAGCCCGAATTGTACAACATTTTTTACAGCAAGAGGCTGTTCAGACAATTCCATGGCCTGCGATGTCGCCAGACATGAACCCTATAGAGCATGTATGGGACTTTATTGGCCGAAAAATTAACCAACGCAATTCAAAATGTCAAAATAGTGACGAATTAAGAACTGTTATCTTACAGGAGTGGCAACAGTTCCCCCAAGTACGGCTTAGTCGTCTTGTGCGAAGCATGACGAGGCGTGTTACAGAACTTCACAATAAACGCGATGGATATACTCGTTATTGATTTTGATGCCTTACACATACGCACAGTATATGCATTTAAAAGTTCTTAAAATCTGAAGACTCTGCATTTTAATGCAATGTTAAAAACTTCCATCAAAGACAAACTGGTTTTACGTTTTTCCAGCGCCTGTTTTGAACCCCATTTTTGCCACGTCATAGTCACGTCTTTCAGGATGATAAATACTTCGTAGATTGGTAATTTTAGAGCCCTTGGTGTAGTCTTTTAAGAAGTGTAAGACAAATGGTGATATAAATTTTTTGTTTTAACAGTATTGATGTAAAAAAATATATCGATAAAAATATAGGGTGGTGCTTAACTTTTGTCGGAGTGTATATATATAAAGAAGCATATACAATATAATTTCTATCATGTATTCATGTTATTTTAAAGTACCATATAATAGTATGAATGGTTGACTAATAGAGGTCCACCTTGTCCCCTCTCTAGTAAAGCAAGTTACAGGGGATAATTGTGCAAGTTACTTAAGTGGAGAAACGACCTAGGACAGATGCACTTTAACATATTAGTATCCGTTTTTCTCAGAATCCAATTATGCATGAATCAGTGTAATTTCCTTTCGAGGATAAAGAATTTATTTATATAAATGACATCATTTTTTTCCACAAGTCATACGCCTCTGGAACCAACTATCAGGAGGTGTGGTGAAAGCAGACACCCTAGACAGCTTCAAGGCTCATATGTCTAAGGCAACTCTCATGTAAATTTATAATGCTTTTTATCAAATTCAAATTCAAAATTTGTATTGTCATTAAACAATGCAGTTTGTGACAATTATACAATAAACATGTAACAAAGAGAACATAAAATCGACATTTTCAAGTAAATATGTTAGGAGTCCCCTGTCCTCAGTTCTAGTGACTTTTTACAAAAGGAACCCAGTTTATTTACTTGAGATGGTGTTGATGGGTTTAAAATATATGAAAGTTTTTCTGATTCTGATAAGTTATTAAAAATTTGATTTTTATTGTTCAAAATGAAGACCTCGATTCAGAATTTATCGTACAATGTAAAAGAAAAGGTTTCTCGTCATCTATGCACTTACAATGTGAGCATAAACGTTGCTCTCTCGGAATATTTAAAAGTCTCCCATTTTCTATTAATAGGTTGTGTTCACTAATTCTAAGTTTTGTTATTAGCTTTCTGTATTCAAAATTAGATACAGATACAGATAAGTAAATTTTGCTTTAAATTTGAGAATAAATATAGTTTACTTTTTTTTGTCTAATTTTGAGAGCTTATTATTTATTAAATTTTCGTAGTAAAATTTTAGTGTTGATTTTACATATTTCTTGGGTAGTTTTACTTGATTTGACGGTTTTTCTTAGTTAAACTGTTAATTTACTTGTATTTGTTCTTTATCTTATTAGCGCTATAAGGTCTTCAAATGATATAAGAGAGCCCAAAAATTAAGCAATCCTTTATATGTGATACATTTTCAAGGGGTGTCGTAGTCGAGATCGTATAGTATACGTAACAATGCAAAGAATGCCTATCACATGTAAAGTTTGAATTCTGTCCATTGTGAGGTGTATTCGATACAAACTTGTGTGATAAAGCTTATCACTGACTTACGGCATGACAGTGGTTTACTTCAGTCATTATAGCCTCCATCATTAATGGAACTGACCACCACGATAAAATCAAAATACTGTTTACGGAAAATGTTGAAGACGCATATGTACTACACAGGTATTCATTCAGATAACGATTTGATTTGATTTGATTTGATTTTTGGTGTTTAACGCCACTTTCAACAATATTTCAGCTATATCATGGCGACCAGTTTTAGTGGTGGAAGAAGCCGGAGTACCCGGAGAGAACCACCGACCATGGGCAAGCAACTGATAAACTTTATCACTTGCGGTTGCGAGTCGAGTGCACCCTTTTTTGTAATTTACAAATCCGGGCGCGAACCCACGCCGTATTGGTGATAGGCTTGTATGAGTTGTTAGATCCAGCGACCTAACTCATTGAGCAACCCGGGCCCCCATTCAGATAACGTAAATTGAAGGATAGACAAAAACAAAAAGAAAACTTAGGTCAAAATGGTCGACAAATCACTACACAAAAAGCTAAAGATTCAGTAACATGAACCCTCGGGGATGAACTCAGATGTTCCGAAAACATAAACTGTTCCTGATCCATTAGTGACACCCTTCGTGTTCCCCGTGTAAACAATGCGGCAATAAGTCATATTCAGTAATTTCGTGACGAACTAGGAATTAATGACGGGTCTGTGACTACCAATCGTAATCTTCCGTGACACACACATTCCCGTAACGGTTAGGTAAGTCATGATGGCTTCAACAATACCACTAGGAACACTTGATTCAATAGCTGTACTTTAGTCAAATAGTTTGATGAAATAGAACCTACTTTAAATGGGAATAAACAACTGCATGTAACTTCAGTTAATGCTCTTTTTTACAGGTACAGATAAAATAGAATGTAATTAACATGGAATTAATTATCCTATCTGTGTAATATACAATGCATTTTGTTTTTGGATACTTTTAAATGCTAGATAAGGGTATTAAAAATAAAGTTTGATTCTCAGTAGGATTTACTTTGAAATTTTGTCGCAGATTCATCTTAAAAAATAGCTTAGAAAAGAGAAACATTTGATTCATCATATGATAATGTAACTTATTAAGAAATGATACAAAGTCCTTTGACAATGAACTATTGCATTGAAATTCCCAATCAGCAATAGGTACATGTATCCCACTATGACACTAAAAATATGTATTTATATATTAAAAGATTTAAATGGAGAATAAAAAAACTCTTATTTAACTACCTTCTTGTCTTTGATCAGATGATAAAAACCTTTAATCAATGACATGCAGACTTTGTTTTTGATTTCAATTATGTTTATTAATTAAGTGTCAGCTTTACAATATATTGCCCTAGGTTGTAAATTGTTCTCCATTCATAGTTTTATAACCTGTAATTAAGGAGATTATCCAAACAAAAAGATTAATCCATACATGTAATTAATTTGAAATTTCAATCTATAAAATTAGGTGGACAAATTATTCACCATTTTGTTTTTTTCAGAGGAAACATGGCAATGAGCTACAATGTATATATAAATATATCTGCCAATAATGAGTCAAAAAAACAACAAAACTTAAGTCAGTTTGTCAGCAAAAAATGTGCAAAATATTGTGCAAATGACCCGAAACAAAAAAAAATGATGTTTTTGTAAAGTTCTTAGTTTTCCACTATAAATATGTTGAGCAGCATAATTGTGTTTAACCTTCTTTAGTTATTAATTTTTATTTTGTAGAATGATTTGATTTGATTTTTGGTGTTTTAATGACATTTTCAACAATATTACAGTTATATCGTGGCGACCAGTTTAAGTGGTGGAGGAAGCCGGAGTACCCGGAGAGAACCACCGACCATGGGCAAGCAACTGGTAAACTTTATCACTTGCGGTTGCGAGTCGAGTGCACCCTTTTTGTAATTTACAAAGCCGGGTGAGAACCCACACCGTATTGGTGATAGGCTTTGTATGAGTTGTAACATCCAACGACCTAACTCATTGAGCCACCCGGGCCCCTATTTTGTAGAATGTAATTGACAGTAATCAAAAAGTAATGTAATTACTTTTGATAAAGTAATTGACTGTAATCGATTACATTAAAAAATCAGAGTAATCGATTATTGATCGATAACACAAAAATCCTACATGTAATCGATTATTAATCGATTACTTTTGATAGTAATCGTGCCCATCCCTGCTCTGCATAGGGGTAGTACAAATGTGTATATACAAGTCGATGTGCTGTTGGGAGCATGTTGTTTTCATCGGGAATCAGAGTGCTACAATTGTCTGGCAAATTATTCTACCAAAGTTACGAAAAACCCGAAATTTAATCAGAGCTTCAGAAATTCTATGATTGCCATCTGACGTTTTCATGTAGACATGTTCTCAATATAATTTTGTAATTCGATTCTGTTTCTTTAACTGTTTTGTTGTTGTTGCGAAGTATGACTTGAAGACCCGTGTCAGTAATTTGGAGATGAACTTCTATAATCCTTTTGACACAATTAGTCTCGGTCCTGCTTTGGGAGGGGGGGAGGGCATTTCGGTTGTCCGGACATATTGGCAAATTTGAGGCCATATCAACAAACAGTTTTCATGATGTGATTTTTCCAGAAAAATAATGTTTAAATTCAATATAAAAGAATAATAATAATACTTTATTCCGAAAGCAAATACAGCTTATAGGATTGTACAATTTATATATATATATAAGGTGGTAACCTAATTCAAAAAGGCCAAGACAGTTGTTTTTTGTGTTTTGTAATCTTGAGTAGGTTCCTGTTTGTGGAAGGGGTCGTAGTGGTCGTGATCGTATGGTAGATGGATTTACGACTACCTATGAAATCAGTACATATCACCACTAACTTTGTGAGTTCGAATCCCGCTCATGGGAAGGTGTACTGGATACTACATTATATGATAAAGTTTGTCAATGACTTGCGACGGCAGGTGGTTTTCTCCGCGTTCCTCCACCAATAAAACTGACCATCACGATTGTTGAAAGTGGCGTTAAATACCAAAACCCTAATACTAACCAAATTGAACAAAAATGAAACGATGAATTTTAATTTCCAGAGAAATAGTAATAAAAAGAAAGTTTATACAATGATTGTCAACAATTCCACCACTAGCATGGCATGATATGAATCAAGATTAAATTAAAAAAAAAAACTTTGTTTTACTCACATGTAGAAAATGCTTGCATGACATCATCATATGACAAAGAGGGGAGGTTTAGAACCATCAAACTAGATTTTATTGACATAAGTGTATCAAGCCATGAGTAATAACCATCATGTATAAGAATAAGAATAAGAATTTTTATTGCCAATTAAGGTCCTACAAGGGGCAGACATATAAAGATACATGTAGCCGTCATGTGTTATAGGTATCGGTTATGCCTCTGTTTCTAAGACTTTCCAATTGAATTCTAGAACTGTTCTAATGGTGTACATGTCCAGTTGAATTCTAGAACTGTTCTAATGGTGTACATGTCCAGTTGAATTCTAGAACTGTTATAATGGTGTACATGTCCAGTTAAATTCTAGAACTGTTCTAATGGTGTACATGTTTTCTTGTTCTTGTTCATTTTATCACATAGGAATATATACGACCTATTGTGGCTTAGTTTAAGCATATTTTATTTGCTCAAATGTGCAAACAGTATAAGACACAAGTTGAACAAACTTATGAAGTCTTCTCCTATGTACAATAAGTTACAACATTATTTGATAGAGCATGCATGTATATGTATACATTTTTTGTATTTCTTACATTAATATGTGTAAATTGAACATGAACAGATAATGAAGAAAGGAATGAGAGAGAGAGGGGTTGATGGTGATGGTGTGTGCGACTAGTGGTGAGCCACTAGACAACAAGAAACCTTTCAGACCTTTTCATATATTCAAACGCGTGTTTAAAAATAATTTCGTTCTTTTCATTTAAGAGCGTAGGATGACCACTGGTCAAATGTTTGAGGTCTAAAACACAATAATTCGGTAGCCAGCTGAGATTCTGAAACAATGCATGTCTCATATTGTGGGACAGGATTTGCACCAGTGAATAATAACATAAACTCTATTGAATGAAATATATCATGTCTTTTAATAATTACTATGGGTTTTAACAACCCAGTTCAACCATTACAAAGAAACCTAGTACATGGTACTACAATGGATATATCATATGATAAAAGGCATCCAATCACACGCCTGTTTTCACCCAGTTGTGTAATTTGTATTTTATAATCGCCAGCCTGAAATACAAACTTCAATTTGAAGGCATTATACAAAATGTATGTTCATAGTTGTACAATATTATTTACGAAAATCTAACGCCCTCTCCTTACAACTGATAGTCAATATAATCAATCAAAACAAGAACGTAGTTCACTAAGAGAAATAAAAGACGGCAGTCGTTATAAGGGTACATTTTTTTTCATTAAACGTCTATGGTCTGAGTCGCAGTCCAAGAGTAGACAGGAAAATGGCGGGGTGTAACCTTTAGTAGTAAACCGGAAAGGGAGCAAGCTTTAGGAGTGAGTGAGTGAGGGATTGTTGCTCAACGCCAATACAAGCTTTAGGAATGGACCGGTAAGTTGTGCACAATCAACTTGATATCTACGTTTTTATTATGTAATTTGACTGTACTCTAATTATTTATCCCTATCATAAACTTGATATCTATGTTTTTATTATGTAATTTGA
>MJUT01001225.1:165313-202491 GCA_002080005.1 Gigantidas platifrons | reverse complement strand
TAAACACCCCAATTTCAGTAATGATTTTCAATCAATCTTGCAATGTCATTTCAAAAGCTACCTTTCAACATATTTCAGTTAAGCTGGCTTTTAAAATAAAACAAAAAAAATTACATTATATTTGTGTGCTTCACAAGTAAAACTCTTAAATGACTTCTGTTACCCTTATACACCCATCCCACACCCGTCTTTTTTGGGAAATGTTCTACACCTCGGCGTATATGTACATGTTGTATACAATGCATTATAAAAAAATACCAACCAACATTTTCATGTCATTTTCTTCCAAATTACATGTAGAACACAATCAACGGGGGTGGGAGGGCAATTTTTGCGCCCCACTAGTCAAGAGCTGTGTTATATATACCTGCCTATACACATACAATACCCTTCAAGTAAAATAAGATCTATGCAAATATTCATAATTTCAGCTCTTAAAACCACTTTAATGACTTAAATTCATTTTTTTAGGTTACATACAATTAGTTCTTCCTACTCTTTTCCTTTTACCACTCTAATTTAAAGGGAACGAAACTCACAAGGCCAAACTGACTTCTAAATTCAAAACTTTTATTCTTTTAAATATTTGCTCATGTTATATTGCATAAAAACAATGTCTTATTTTCCAACAATAATTTCTATTTAAATAGTCTATCAACTTTTTCCATTAAATATTTACAATTTTTTTATTTTGTCAACAGGGCCTTGTAAAATGTAAAATTCTTTTTTTTTAATTAATATATCACCAAAATTATTATGTTACAGATTATTTAAAAATGAGATCACAGTTGAAACATATTTTTCTATTATACTATAGTAACCAATTCATATTATGTGGCGGAAACGGAATTCATCGATTATCTATTGAGGCAGGAAGATGGCAAAATATATCTAGAAACCATACATTTTTCCATTTTTGTGGCTCAAATGAAATCGGTTATGAATATCATTATCTCAAGTCATGTCATGTGGTGCTATAAAAGAAGAAAGAACTTGGAAATTATTACCACCTATAATCTAAATACATAATTATAGTCTGACTTCGGGGGCCGTCGTGGTCGTGAAAGTATGCCGCCGCTATGGTAATTGGATTTACATCTACCTGTGCAATTAGTGTCTATCACCACCACTAAAATTGTGAGTTCGAACCCCGTTTATGGCGAGGTGTACCCGATACAACATTATATGATAAAGTTTGTCAGTGACTTGCGATAGGTCGGTGGTTTTCTCCGGTTATTCCTGTTTCCTCCACCAATAAAACTGACCGCCACGATATAACTGAAATACTGTTGAAAGTGGCGTTAAACACCATAAACTATAAAACCAAACCACCGTTTGACTTCTATTATTCCTCAGAAAACAATTCTTAAAAATCCATTTTCAAATCAACATACAATTTCGCTCCAGTCAAGTTGATAACAAAACTTTCGTCCATGAATGGTCATTTAAGAAAGGTATGTAATATGCATACAAACATATTTGCAGGCATTCATACCCTGATTGACAAACACATTTTTCATAATAACACTGTATCAAATTGGAAGCGGAATTTTGATATTTCAAGCTAAAGAAAACACATTGAACATGTGGAAATGATATACATGTATGAACGAAATTAATTGATATTACTTCTCGTTTCATTTTTACATTTATTTTTATTATAATGATTTGGACTAATATACAGCTGAACGTGTATTTCTATTTGTTTTCTCCATATCACTATATATACAGCGATATATTTAGCAGATGAAGATTGATGAACATTCAGGGCCGGATTTAGATGAAGAGAGGCCCTAAGCTATTCCACAAGTGATGCCCCTCCCAAAGCCGCCATCGTTGCGACCAGAGAAAGATGGAAGAGTATTCTAAACACAATTTTTCAGTGATATCGTGGCGTTCAGTTTTTTATTCCAATATATTTCAAATTTGGTTTAATTCTGATAAATAATACCGATGTTATATACCATTTTATTGGCACATGCCTTCCACACTTAAACAGTCTATTACGTAATAACCAGGACCAATATTGATTTGATCTTTCAACTTTGAACTATTGTAAACAAATAGGGACGGACCCCTCAGCTTTGCAATGCGTTTTTCAAACACATATTGAGTACCAAAGGTAATTTCACTAATTTTTCAACTATTTCATTTTTGGTGATTTCCCGACTTCTTAAATTATCTTATTTTATTCAAGAATGCTGGATGGATAGATATGGCCGGACTAATTCAGAGACAATAGGATAGGGATCGTTTTCTAACTTGCAAGCAGGAATAAAATTCCAACTTTTCAGAATTTATTTTCATATTCGATCGCGTTTTCGGTTTTATTGTTCTGGACAAAAATCAAAATACGGAAATAAAATCTTACTATTTTTTTTATGGAAGACGGTAGTATTGGGACAGTTCTCTCACGTTAGTAGCATTCAAATTCAACAATTTGAATATTCATTATTTGAAAACATTTCGGGTGGGATGAATGATGGAGGGACGGACTAAATTTGGTGACGACAGGAAAGGGACCGTGTTTTTGTGGAAGCAGGAATAAAAAAGTGAGAGGGTGGGGAAGGGAGAAGGGTTAAGGGTGGGAAAAAGGAGAATGGCTAAGGGTGGGCAAAAGGAGAAGAGTTAAAGGTGGGGAATAGGGAAGAGTTAGAGGTGGGGGAAAGGGGAAGGGTCAAGGATGGTGACATTTTTGGTGATTTTCCGACTTCTTAAATTATCTTATTTTTATTCAAGAATGCTGGATGGATGTACTAATTCGAAGACGACAGGATAGGGACCTTTTTCTAGTGCAAGCAGGGAATAAAATTCCACCTTTTCAGAATTTATTTTCATATTCGATCTCGATTTTGGTTTTAATTGTTCTGGACAAAAATCCAGACAAAATACGGAATAAAATCTTCCTAACTGACATTGATATGAAGCATTTATGGAAGGTCGACTATAAATATTGCACATTTCGTCCTGATCCATTAACAAACATGGCCGCCACAGGGAATTCTTGTTTCTGATTGGTCAATTAAGAAAATTCTTCTCCTCTGAAAACGCTATGCGAAATGAATCAACACTTTGAAGGAAGCATCTATGAAAGGTCCTCTATACAATTGCTCATATTGTCTCGATTCTCTAAAAACATGGCCGCCACAGGCAATTATTGTTTCTGATTGGCCGATTTCTAAAAATCTTCTCCTCTGTAACCGCTAGGCAAAATAAAACGATACTTGGTAGGAAGCATCTATGAAAGGTCATCTATAAAGAAATATAATTGTGTTCCGATCCGCTAACAAACATGGGTGCCACAGGCAATTCTTGTTTCTGATTTGTCAATTTAAAAAAGTCTTCTCCTCTGAAATCACTAGGCCAACTGAACCAAAGCATGGTAGGAAGCATCTATGGAAGATACCCTATACAGATTGCTCATTTTGTCCCGATCTGTTAACGAACATGGCCACCTTAGGCAATTCTTTTTTCTGGTTATTTCTAAAATATCTTCTCTGAAACCGAGTAGCCAAATGAAATAAAATTTGGTGGGAAACACCTATAGAAGGTTCTGTATAAAGTTTTCTCAAACCAGAATGAAAGTTGAGCGACAGAGGCTCAGCTCACTGAGCCTCTAATTATTATTTTGTCAGCCGTGAATACTTCATTAATTGATTGCATATATTGACTAAAACAGACTTAAACTTTTATAACTCGACCTTGGAGAAATGTGCATTCTTTTTTTTCTGTTCACGGTGAATACACTATCGATACAATGCAAATTCATAGCTAATGAAAACAAAGATCCCCGTTTTCTTCATTCGATCGCGTATGCGTACGCATAAGTAAAAAAATGATAACTATATTAGATAGATAAGATATATATAAAGATTATCGATAAAATCTTGGCACACCAAGTATTAATTTTCTCGGGAAAGTATTAATTTTTGCACGCCACACTTAATCTCTGGTAGACCAACGGTGGGAAAAAGCGGAAGGATTAAGGGTGGGAAAAAGAGGTAAAAGTAAAGGATGGGGAAATGAGGGAGGGTTAAGGGTGGGAAAAGGGGAAAGGGCTAAGGGTGGGAAGGGAGACTGGTTAAGGCTGGGTGGGTAAAAGTTGAACGGTTAAGGGTGATGAAAAGGGGGAGGGGTTAGGGCGGAAAAGGCCGTAGGATTAAATGTGGGGAAAACGGGGGAGGGTGGGGAAGGAAAAAAGATTAAGGGTGGGGATAACGGGAGAGGTTGGGGTAAGGAGAAGTGCTAAGAGTGGGAAAGGGTTGGGAAATGGGGAAGGGTTAAGGCTGGGAAAAGGAGAAGGGCTAAGGGTGGGGAAACAGGGAGATGGTTAAGGGTGGGAAAAGGGGAGAGTTAGAGGTGGAGGAAAAGGGAAGGGTCAAGGCTGGTGACAGGGAGAAGGGTTAAGAATAGGAATAAGGGGGTAGTGTTAGAGGTGGAGATAGGGAAGGATCAATGCTGGTGACACGGAGAAGGGTTAAAGATTTAATTTAAGCATATTTTATTGTCTAAATAATGACAAAAGGATCAGACACAAGTTTTTCAACTTAGTATTGTCTTCTCCATAGGGGAGGGTAAAAGATGGGAATAAGGGGGTAGGGTTAGAGGTGGGGGAAGGGAGAATGGTGGGAAAGGTAGAAGGTTTAAGGGCGGGGGAAGGTTGAGGGTGGGGGAAAAGGGACGTTTAATGGTAGACAAAAGGGTTACAGGTGGGAAAGAGGATATGATTAGAGGGTTAAGGCTGGTGACAGGGAGAAGGGTTAAGGATTGGAATAAGGGTTAGGGTTAGAGGTGGGGAAAAAGGGGAATGGTGGAAAAGGTAGCAGGGTTAAGGTTGGGAAGGGCTAAGGCTGGGAAAAGGAGATAGGTAAAATGGGGATGGTTAAGGGTTGGAGAAGGCATATGAATGAGAAAAGGGGTAGGGAAAGGGTGGGAAAGAGTATAGGGTTAGATGGTTAAAGGAGAAGGGTCAAGGGAAGGGGAAGGGTTAAGGGTAGGAAAAGAGGAAGGGTTAAGGGTGGATAAGGGTTATGATGAAATATTTGGGAAGGGTTAAGGTGGGGCAAAGAGGGTAGGGTTAGAGGTGGGAGAAAAGAGAGAGGGTGGAGAAAGGTTAAGGGTGTGTAAATAGAAGAGGGTTAAGGGTGGTAAAAGGGGAAGAGTTAAGGGTGGAGGAAAAGAGAGATATGATTATGGGTGGGTAAAAGTTGAACGGTTAAGGGTGATGGAAAGGGGAGGGGTTAGGGAGGAAAAGGGGATAGGATTAGAGGTGGGGAAAACGGGGGAGGTTGGGGGAAACGGGGGGGTTGGGGAAGGGAGAAGTGCTAAGAGTGGAAAAGGGTTGGGAAATGGGGAAGGGTTAAGTCTGGGAAAGGGAGAAGGGTTAAGGGTGGGAAACAGGGAGAGGTTTAAGGGTGGGAAATAGGGGTTAATGGTGGGAAAAGGGGAGAGTTAGAGGTGGAGGAAAAGGGAAGGGTCAAGGCTGATGACAGGGAGAAGGGTTAAGAATAGGAATAAGAGGGTAGTGTTAGAGGTGGAGATAAGGGAAGGATCAATGCTGGTGACACGGAGAAGGGTTAAAGATTGGAATAAGGGGGTAGGGTTAGAGGTGGGGAAGGGAGAATGGTGGGAAAGGTAGAAGGGTTAAGGGTGGGGGAAAAGGGAGGTTTAAGGGTAGACAAAATAGGAAGGGTTACAGGTGGGAAAGGGGATAGAGTTAGAGGGTTAAGCCTGGTGACAGGGAGAAGGGTTAAGGATTGGAATAAGGGGTAGGGCTAGAGGTGGGGGAAAAGGGGAATGGTGGAAAAGGTAGAAGGGTTAAGGTTGGCAAGTGCTAAGGCATGGAAAAGGAGATAGGTTAAATGGGGATGGTTAAGGGTTGGAGAAGGCTTATGGATGAGACAAGGGGTAGGGAAATGGGAAGGGTTAAGGTTGGGAAAGAGGATAGGGTTAGAGGGTTTAAAGGAGAAGGGTCAAGAGAAGGGGAAGGGTTAAGGGTGACAAAAAGAGGAAGGGTTAAGGGTAGGAGAAGATGAAGGGTTAAGGGACGGTAAGGGTTATGATGAAAGGTTGTGGAAGGGTTAAGGTGGTGAAAAGGGGACAGGGTTAGAGGTGGGGGAAAAGGGGGGTGGAGAAGGGTTAAGGGTGTATAAATAGGAGGGGGTTAAGGGTGGTAAAAGGGGAAGAGTTAAAGGTGGGAACAAGGGGAAGGGTCAATGCTGTTGAAAGGGAGAATGAAATAAGGAGTAGGGTTAGGGATGGGAAAAATGAAGAATGGTAGGAAAGGTACAAGGGTTACTAGTGGGGGAAGGAGTAAGGATGGGAAAAGGGGAAATGTTAAGGGTGGAAAAAATTGGATTGTTACGGGTTAGAGAAGGGTTATGGGTTGGAAAAAAGGGAGGATCAAGGGTAGAGAAAAGGGTGGGAAAGAGGATAGGGTAAGAGGGTTAAGATTGATGACAGGGAGACAGCTAAGTGTGGGGGAAGGATTAAGGGTGGCGAAAAGGGGAAGCGTCAAGGCTGGTGACAGGGAGAAGGGTAAGGATGGGAATAAGGGATACGGTTAGAGGTGGGGAAAAGGGGAATGGTGGGAAAGGTAGAAGTGTTAAGGGTGGGGAAGGACTAAGGCTGGGAAAGGGGGAAGGGTTAATGATGGGTAAAATAGGAAGGGTTAAGGGTTGGAGAAGGGTTTTGGGTGAGAAAAAGGGTCGGGACACTGGGAAGGGTTAAGGGTGGGAAAGAGGATAGGGTTACATGGTTAAGACTGGTGACAGAAGGGTCAAGGGTGGGAGAAGGGTTAAGGGTGGCAAAAAGAGGAAGGGTTAAGGGTAGGAAAAAGAGGAAGGGTTAAGGATGGGAAAGGTTTATGATGAAAGGTTGTGTAAGGGTTAAAGTGGGGGAAATATAGTAGGGTTAGAGGTGGGGGAAAAGGGAGGGTGTGGAACGGTTAAGGGTGGGTAAATAGGAGAGGGTTAAGGGTGGTAAAAGGGGAAGAGTTAGAAGTGGAAACAAGGGGAAGGGTCAATGCTGTTGAAAGGGAAAATGAAATAAGGAGTAGGGTTAGGGATGGGGAAAATGAAGAATGGTAGGAAAGGTACAAGGGTTACTGGTGGGGGAAGGAGTAAGGATGGGAAAAGGGGAAATGTTAAGGGTGGAAAAAATGGGATTGTTACGGGTTACAGAAGGGTTATGGATTGGAAAAAAGGGAGGATCAAGGGTAGAGAAAAGGGTGGGAAAGAGGATAGAGTAAGAAGGTTAAGATTGATGACAGGGAGAGGGTTAAGGGTGGGGGAAGGATTAAGGGTGGTGAAAAGGGGATGGGTCAAGGCTGGTGACAGGGTTAAGGGTGTGAATAAGGGGGTAGGGTTAAAAGTTGGGAAAAGTGATAATGGTGTGAAAGGTAGAAGGGTTAAGGTTGAGAAAAAGGGAAGGGATCAAGGTGAGAAAAATGTGGAGCGTTAAGGGTTGGAGAAGGATAAATGGGGAGGATTAAGTATTAAAGGTGGGAAAGAGGACAAGGTCAGAGTGTTAAAGCTGGTGACATGGAGAAGGGTTAAGGGTGCAAAAAGAGGGAGGGTATGGGTAGGGAATGGGGGTATGGTCAGAGGTGGGGATGGGGGTAGGGTTAGAGGTGGGTGAAGGAGATGGGTTAAGGGTGGTGAAAAGGGGAAGAGCTAAGGTTGGAAATAAGGGGATAGGGTTAGAGGTGGGAAAAGGGGAAGTGTTAAGGGTGGGGAAAAGGAGAAGAGCTAAGGTGAGAAAAAGGGGAGGGATAAGGGTTTGAAATGGGTGAAGGGTTAAGGTGGAACAAAGGGAGGGCTAAGGGTAAGGAAAGGGTCAAAGGCACGCAAAGGGAAAAGATTAGAGGTGGGGGGAAAGGGGAAGGGTTAAGGGTTGGGAAAAGGGGAGGGTTACGGTAGGAGAGAAGGGATGGATTTATTGTAGGAACGTGGTTATGGTTATAGGTGGGGGTGGAAGGGGGAGGGGAAAGGGAAAAGGGTTGAAGGTGGGGGTTAATGCTGGGGAAAAGGGGAAGAGCTAAAGGTGCGAAATGGAGGTGGGGCTAGAGAAGGGAAGGGTTAAGGCTTGGGAAAGGGGGAAGGGTTAAGGAAAGGGGAAGGATTAAGAGTGTGAATAGAGGTGGGGAAAATGGGGAGGGTTAAGGATGGCAAAAAATGGGGAAGGGAATAAGGGGGTAAGGGTTAAGGGTGGGGAAACAGGTATGGATTAAGGGTAGTAAAAGAGTTAAGGGTGGGGAAAGAGTTAAGGGGTGAAGGATTAAAGGTGCACCTGATAATGCACTAGGGTGGGAAAAAGGAGGAGGGTTAAGGGTCGGGGAAAGGGGAGGGCTAAGGATGGGAAAGGAGGTAGGATTAGAGGTGGGGGAAATGGGGAGGGTTAAGCTTGGGAAAAAATGGGGAAGGATTAAAGTTGAAGGTAATAAGGGTAGGGTTAGAGGTGGGGAGAAGAGTTTTAATCTTCTCCTCTGAAAACGCTCAGCCAAATGATGTGAAACCTGGTAGGAAGCATCTATGGAATGTCCTCTGTAAAGATTGCACATTTCGTCCCGATCCATTGACATACATGGACGCCACATGCAATTCTTCTTTCTGGTTGGTTGATTTCTAAAAAATCTTCTCCTCTGCTAAAAGAAGGATAACTCTTGTTTAAATATAGATATCTGTATTCAAAATGCAGTTATCTCTATACAGATATTGCTGATTTTTAAAAATCTTCTCCTCTGAAACCGCTTGGCAAAATGAAGTGAAACCTTGGTAGGAAGCATCTATGGAATGTCCTCGGTAACGATTGCTCATTTCGTCCTGATCCGCTAACAAACATGGCTGCCACAGGCGACTCTTGTTTCTGATTGGCTGATTTCTAAAATTCTTCTCCTCTGAAACCGCTGCGTCAAATGAATCGAAACTTGGGAGGAAGCATCTATGGGCGGTCCTTTATAAAGATTGCTCATTTCGTCCCGATCCATTGACAAACATGGCCGCCACAGGCAATTCTTCTTTCTGATTGGTTCTAAAAATTTTCTCCGAAACGACTTGGCCAAATGATCCGAACTATGAAGCATCTATGGAAGCTCCTCTATAAAGAATACCCATTCCGTCCCGATCTGTTAACAAACATGGCCGCCACAGGCGATTCTTGAATCTGATAGGCTGATTTTTTAGATTCTTCTCTGAAACCGTTTGGCCAAATGAACCGAATCTTGTTAGGAAACATCTATGGAAAGTCCTCTGTTGCGATTGCTCATTGCGTCCCGATCCGTTAACAAACATGGCCATCACAGACAATTCTTGTTTCTGATTGCTTGATTTCTAAAAAATATTATCCTCTGAAACCGCTTGGCCATAAAAACCGAAACTTGGTAGGATGCATCTATGGGAGTTCCTCTATAAATATTGTTCATTTCTTCCCGATCCATTAACAAATATGACTGCCATAAGCAATTCTTGTTTCTAATTGGTCGATATCTAAAAATCTTGTCCTCGGAAACCGCTTCGCCAAATGAACCGAAACTTGGTAGGAAGCATCTATGGAAGGATCTCTATAAAGATTGTACATTTTGTCCCAATCAATTAACAAACATGTCCGCCACAGGCAATTCTTGTACTGATTGGTCGATTTCTAAAAATCTTCTACTCTGAAACAGCTTGGCCAAATGGACCGAAGCGTGGTAGGAAGCATCTATGGAAGGTGCTCTATGGTAATTGCTCATTCCGTTTTGATCCGTTAACAAACATGGCCGTCATAGGCAATTCTTGTTTCTTATTTTTCGATTTCTAAAACAACTTTTCCTCTGAAACCGCTTGGCTAAATGATATGAAACTTGGTAGGAAGCATCTATGGAAGGTCCTCTATAGCGATTGCTCATCTCGTTTTGATCCATTAACAAACATGACTGCCACGGGCAATTCTTGTTTAAGATTGCTCGATTTCTAAAAATCTTCTTCTCTGAAACCGCTTTGCCAAAATGAACCGATATTTGGTGGGAAGCACCAATGGAATGTTCTGTATTAACTTTGCTCAACACAGAATGAAAGGTGAGCGAAACAGGCTCTAGTTGTTTGCTTGTTTTCATTTTTTTTCTCCACGAATGACACAAATGATGACATGTTATAAAAAAGAAAAAAAACAATACCATTGTTTGAAGAGCTAATCTGTCTTTTAGCGTCGAATTCTATCATTTTTGTTTTCGTTTTTCACGTCTTCCTTCTTCCTGAAGGGGCCACATCAGTAAATCAGCCAATACGCCTAAGTGACACAATCGTTAGAAAGTAGTACAAGATAGAACACCCGGAACTTTGAAAAATGCAGGTTCAGTCGTTTCTTGTTTATTGTATTTTTTAGTTAAAATTATCATATTTGTTGAGGTTTTTAACTACAAATATGTCATTTGTTGAAATATAACCACATATAAACTATGGATGTCAAATTACTACATACTGTGTGGAGGGATTTCATTTCCAGAATAATGTAAATACTGATTTCAGTGCATTGGTCCGAGAGATCACTATTCCGAAGGGTCAATAGTCCGATGACTCAAAACTATTAAAACGCAGATAGAATTTAGGCGGAATGAATTCTAAATTTCAAAAGAAGTAATTATTGAAACAGGATGATCTTACAACAGTCTCCCAAAATGAACGAAATCTGATTCGACACGTTGAAATATCTGTAATTATTATATAGATATCAGTGATTTATCTGTATTTCCGAGTGAACAGAAATTTTGTTATATAACTCAGTGTTATTTATATCTTAGCCTCTGATATTTTCACTCGCGTGCCAATAAACGCCATAAATTGATCATATGTACTACATAAACTATCGTCTACAAAATTCAAATTTTCGTTAATTTAAAGAACAAAACAAAAAAAAAAGAAATATTGCCGGTCACATATTTTTTTTAATCTGTTGGCACTAAGAAAGATGAAATAGACAAATGTTCTTTTCCGAAACTGTCATTTGCCACCTAAGGTCTTGATGCCATTAACTTAGACAATATGCCACTAGTGGAGCAGAAACTGCTGCTTCCTCCACACATAAATTCATCCCCTATTATTTTTTTGTGAGGTTCGTGTTGCTCGTTCATTTGCTTTATATGTATGTTTTGTAGATCGTTATTTGTCCTTTTGTTCTTTTGGTCATTGTGGTGTCTGTCCCTCTACGATTTACGGATTCTGATTACCCTGTTGGTATCTTCAAACTCTACTAATGCTCCCTTTACATCTGGATTTTAAATCTTTGTGTTTTTCCTCTGATACAAGGAAAAATCCTATGAATTTCTGAGAGAATCTTGTAAATAATAATAAATTCTTACATATACATTTTCAGAAAATCAAAACCGAAAGTAAAATTAAATGGGTTTCACAGAATTCCAATGTGGCATATATAACGTAGGTAGTAATTTATCAAAAGAAAGACTAGACACACAATGCCTAATGGACCCTTAATGGACATTTTCCTGACAAATAACTTCGAAAAAAAAAATTATTAACTACTTACCCAAGTAAGCATAGATGTGATGACAGAATGCTATTTCCAGAATGCTTCAGTATGTGTATGACCTTTTCCGATAGCAGCCCGACCCTTTACCTTGTTTAATCGACTTTTTATCTATTTAATTTATGCACCCGTTATTATTATTTATCCTGCAATCAGTACATTTGCTGTACATTTTTTTCCTGATTTTTCTGATTAATTATTATTATTACTTTTTTTTCTGCACGAATGACACAAATGATGATACGTTATAAAAAGAAAACAATACCATTGTTTGAGCAGCTAATCTGCCTTTTAGCATCGATTTCTATCATTTTTGGTTTCGTTTTTCACGTCTTCCTTCTTCCGGAAGGGGGCACATCAGTAAACCAGCCAATCCGCCTAAGTTACACAGTGTTCGAAAGTAGTACAAGATAGAACACCGGAAACTTTGAAAAATGCAGGTTCAGTCGTTTCTTGTTTATTGTATTTTTTTCAGTTAAAGCTATCATATTTGGTGAGGTTTTTAACTACAGAAATGCCATTTGTTGAAATATTACCACATTTAAACTATGGATGTCAAATTACTACATCCTGTGTGGAGGTATTTCATTTCCAGAATATTGTAAATACTGATTCCAGTGCATTGGTCCGAGAGGTCACTATTCCGAAGGGTCAATGGTCCGAAGGGTCAGTAGTCCGATGGCTCAAAACTATTAAAACTCAGATAGAATTTCGGCGGAATTAATTCTAAATTTCAAAATAAGCAATTACTGAAACAGGATGATCTTAGGGACTGACCATTTAACTTGCAGGGGGGAGGGGTATGTTTTAGTTTTCGTTCAGAATTTTTTCTTCGGACAACACGAGAGTTAGGATATTTTTTTTCCAGAATTTAACATTAGGTTATATCACAAATACTCTGAATCAGATTATTTTTTTTTCTCCACCAAAATCAGAATATTTTTTTCAGCAACATTGGGAATCAGAATATTGTTAGGAAAAAACCATACCCCCCCCCTTTCAAGTTAAATGGTCGTTCTCTTACAACAATCTCTCAAAATGAACGACATCTGATTCGACACGTTGAAATATCTGTAATTATTATATAGATATCAGTGATTTATCTGCATTTCCGAGTGAATAGAAATTTGGTTATATAACTCAGTGTTATTTATATATTAACCTCTGATATTTTCACTCGCGTGCCAATACAATCCGTAAATTGATCACATGTACTACATAAACTATTGTCTACAAAACTCAAATTTTCTTTAATTTAAAGAACAAAGATAAGAAATATTGACGGTCACATACTTTTTAAGACTCTTGGCATTAAGACAGATGAAATAGACAAACGTCCCTTTCTGAAACTGTCGTTTGCCATCTACGGTCTTGATGCCATTAACTTATACAATATGCCACTAGTAGAACAGAAACTGCTTACCCTTCCGCCACACATGACTTTATCCCCGATTTTTTGTGGGGTTCGTGTTACTCGATCATTAACTTTATATGTATGTTTTGTAGATCGTTGTTTGGTATTTTGTTCTTTTTCTTTTGGTCATTGTGGTGTCTGTTCCTTTACGATTTACGCATTCTGATTATCCCTTTGGTATCTTGAAACTCTTCTAACACTCCCTTAACTTCTGGATTTTAAATTTCCATGTCTTTCCTCTGATACAAGGGAAAATCCTATAAATTTCTGAGAGAATCTTGTAAATAATAATAAATTCCTAAATATACATTTTCAGAAAATCAAAAGTGAAAGTAAAATTAAATGGGTTTCACAGAATTCCAATGTGGCATATATAACGCTGGTAGTGATTTATAAAAAAAAAGACTAAACACAATACCTAATGGACCCTTAATGGGGATTTTCCTGATAAATAACCTCGGAAAAAAACAATATTAACTACTTACCCTAGTAAATATAAAATACAAAGTAACTATGTAACAAGGTGTGATGAGAGAATGCTAGTCCCAGAATGATTCAGTATGTGTATGACCTTTTCTGATAGCAGCCCGACCCTTTGCCTGTTTATAATCGACTTTTTATTTATATGTTCGTCCGTTATTATTATTTACTGCTTTGGAAATTATTTATTATGGTATATTTTTACTTTTTAGATTAATTGACTTCTGTTTCATTTATTGTTGAAAGCACAGAGTCTGACATAGAGGAGTTTCGCTATGCTTGCTATATCTCCAGAACAATGGGTTACACCGTTTATTATTTTTCTTATTTATTTATATTTTTTATTTTTCTTATTTTATTTTTTTTTTGTCTGCACGAATGACACAAATGATGACATGTAATAAAAAATATATATATATATATTTACTACATTGTTGGAACAGCTACATTGTAATCTGTCATATAGCGTTGGATTCTATCATTTTTGTTTTCCTTTTTCCACGTCTTCATGAAGGAGATACATCAGTAAACCAGCCAATTCGCATTGACACAGTCGTTCGAAAGTAGTACAAGATAGAACACCGGGAAATTTGAATCATCTTTTCAGTCGTTTCTTATTAATGATATTTTTTAACATTTAAAATTATCATATTTGGTGAGGTTTAAACTGCAAAAAAATGTTTGTTGAAATATAACCACCTATAAAAACATGGATGTCAAATTACTACACCCTGTGTGGAGGGATTTCCTGAATACTGCAAATACTGATTCCAGTGTATTGGTCCGAGAGGTCACAAATCCAAAGGGTCAATATAGTCCGATGGCTCAAAACTATTAAAACGCAGATTAAATTTCGGCTGAATGAATGCCACATTTCAAAACAAGCAATTACTGTAACAGGGCGATCTTACAAAAATCTCCCAAAATGAACGAAATCTGATTCGACACGTTGAAATATCTGTAATTATTATATCGAAATCAGTGAGTTATCTGTATTTCCGAGTGAACAGAAATTTGGTTATCTAACTAAATTATATTTAACCTCTGATATTTTCACTCGCGTGCCAATTCCTGCCATAAATTGATCACGTATACTGCATGGACTATTTTCTACAAAATTCAAATTTTCGTTAATTTACAGAACAAAAATAAGAAATATTGCCGGTCACATACTGTTTTAACCTGTTGGCATTAAGAAAGGTGAAATAGACAAATGTTCTTTTCTAAAACTGGCATTTGCCATCTAAGGACTTGGTGCCATTAACTTAGACAATATGTCACTAGTGGGGCAGAAACAGCTTACCCTTCCGCCACACATGAGTTCATCCCCTATTTTTTGTGGGGTTCGTGTTACTTAATCATTAGCTTTATATGTATGTTTTGTTGATCGTTGTTTGGTATTTTATTCTTTTTTCTTTTGGTCATTGTGGTGTCTGTCCCTCTACGATTTACGAATTCTGATTATCCCTTTGCCATCTTCAAACTCTTCTAACGCTCCCTTAACTTCTGGATTTTAAATGCCACTAGTGGAGCAGAAGCTGCTTACACTTCCGGCGCATATGAGTTCAAACTATACAATTTGTAAATCAGATGAGGACGGTGTATATCATGTGCTCATGGCGCAGCTGTTTATTAGAATCAAATCTACCATCATTTCTGCAACCATTTGGAACATCTTGCTAGAGTTTCTCTGACGAGAGGTAATAACTAGTCTCTACTTGTAGTTTCAACAATTCTATCAAACATAAATGTCGTTTTTATTTTTTATTAATTCCTTAAACTATACCATACAGAGATAGATGTTTGTGTATGTCAGAAGGAATACATCACATTAAACCCGTTTTAACAGTTAAACTGATGTAATATGACTTAAAAAGACGTAAATAAACAAAAACTCATTTATTTTTATTTCAATTCCTATGATCTTTTGTGGTCGCACATTCGATAATTTCATTTTCCCTTGTCACCTTCGAATCATTGATCCTTCGGACAAACGAACTGACACGGTTAAACATACATGTACCTACACAATACCTACAACTGATGATCGATATATTGTAAAGAACCGACAACAAAAGTTTGCATCCACATTTGCCAAATTTGTGTTCCTTAAGTCGAATTTCCGATAACTCGAAATTTTGCAACGTCCGGTGAACTTCGAGATAACCAGATTCAACTATAAACGTTGAGTTTTTCACTTACAGAACATACAAACACAGACACCGGTTTGCTGTGGATCAATCCCAATTCATAGCTCAGAGCCTATATTAGCCCTGGTAAGTAAATGATAAGCTTGTCATGACCAAGTCAGACACACATTACAGTTAACTGTACATGAATCAACCCCAAGTTATAGAAGACCCTCTACCAGCAATGGTCAGTAAATGAGGAACTTTGTCATTTATGGAACAAAGCATGCACACATCACAGTCAACTGTGGAATATGCAGGCCTAATTCTAACAGACTCAAACAGCTGTGGTAAGTTTCTGAACATTAGTCACTTATGGAACAAGACAGGCACACATTACCGTGAATAATAGATCAAGATCAAGTTCTATGAAAACTCTTAACAACGATAGCCAGTAAATAGTGAATTATGTCACTAAGGGAACCAGGAAAGAACACATCACAATGAACCGTGGATCAATCCTAAGCTCTAAGAGAACCACTACCAGCTGTGGTCAGTAATTTATCACTGAGGGAACAAGGAAGACACATATCACAATGAGCTATGGAACAAGCCTCAGCTCTAAGAGAACCTCTATCAGCGGTGGTCAGGAAACTGTCACCGTGGGAACCAGGAAGGGACACATCACAATGAACTGTGGATCAAGCCTAAGCTCTAAGAGAACCGCTACCAGCGGTGGTCAGTAATTTATCACTGAGGGAACAGGGAAGGCGCATATTACAATGAGTTGTGGTACAAGCCTAAGCTCTAAGAGAACCTCTACCAGCGGTAGTCAGTAATTTATCACTGAGGGAACAAGGAAGGCACATATCACACAGAGCTGGGGAACAAGCCTAAGCTCTAAGAAAATCTCTACCAGCGATGGTCAGTAATCTATCAATGAGGGAACAAGGAAGGCACATGTCACAATGAGCTGTGGAACAAACATAAGCTCTAAGAGATGCCTACCAGCGGTGGTCAGTATATGGTGAGCTTTATCATGTAGGGAACAATCACAGTCCTGGACGTGAATTAGCCAAAGGATATTTTGTCTATTTTAGACAATTAACCCACTAGACAATATTATTCTTTGTTGTTTGAAACAAGCAACAAAACATGGTTTGACAATGTTTATTTTGGAAATAATATTTAACACATAACATAATCTCTTGATTATCATGTACAAACTACATGTATCACATATTTAAAATTAATAATGTCAATTTTGGCCATACGTAAACACCGAAGTGTCACAGCGATATCAGTCCATAGGCAGATATCGGGGCAAAACTCTGATAACATGATCACGTAATTAAAATACTTCCAAAGGACTCATAGTTGATGGTGATGGTTCACGAGATATATTAGATACTGAGTTTGGTACTGTTTGACTGCTATTTTGCCTGTTTTTTTTCCAGTATTGTTGTAAATGCTGTTTTAGTGACAACGGAAACCTTTGAACCGTAATGGAAGCGAGAGGTTGGCGCCGTAAAATCTGATTCAATCCACCATTTCTTTTGAAATGCCTGTACCAAGTCAGAACCATTGCGGTTTTCCAGTTTCCCGGTTGTTGACTGATTTTATCTGTTTATTGATTTATGAGTTTTGAATTTCCCTTTGGAAGATTGCTCTGTGTTCGGTAATTTTGTTACTACCCTTATCAAGCATCTTTATAAATAGAACAACATGATATCAAGCCTCTTTATAAATAGAACAACATGATATCAAACCTCTTTATAAATAGAACAACATGATATCAAGCCGCTTTATAAATAGAGCAATGCATGCCTTTTTGCATATTTGTTCACTCATAGTTTGGGGTGTGTGCATGAAGTTCATTTTGTTCTTTTTAATTCAATGTTGAAATATGTGATAAATAGATTAATATATGCCTTTTTCCATTTCAGGACTGTTATCATGCCTCTACCGATATCGACCCTCGGGCTAAAGCCCCCTGGCCGATATCGGTCTCTCGGGATGATAACAGTCCTGATATAGAAAGGGCATGCATTAATCTATAAATAATCAGTAAGCGGAATAATCTAGAAGCTATCGATGTAAATATATGATTCGAATTGCCGGTATTATATTTCTGTTTATGGGGTCTATTTTACCCTTCTGGGGCACATGAATTCATCCTCGTTTTTCAAGTGCTATATGTTTATTTCGGAACATCTTAGAGAATAAATGTAGAGAAAAAGTAATAAACATTTGGCTTTCCAATCGTTTGATTATGAGCTACCTGATGTAGGTTATCCCAGACACGCGTGTGCACTAAATTAGATATATACAGTCTAATACAAATTTCATTTTAAATCCTATCTCATGTAAACGAAGTTCTGGTGAAATAATCAAATTCAAGTTTGCAGCGAATTTATTGGTTATTAATATTTACAAAGGACACATGATTAGACAGAAAACCCCTTCATTGTAAACCGAATAACAATCATATATAATGACAACCACACATGTTTTAACAGTGGATAGTTTCATTTAAGCCCTGTGGTCGTCGTGGTCGTGATTGTATGATACTTGGATTGTATGGTACTTGGATTGTATTGTACCTATGCATTCAGTGCATATCATCACTAACGTTGTGAGCTCGAATCCCGTTCAGGAGTGGTGTACTCGATATAACATTATGTGATAAAAAAAAATTCAGTGACTTGCGGCAGGTCGGTGGTTTGCTCCGGGTACTCAGATTTCTTCCACCAATAAAACTGGCCGCCATGATATAACTGGAAGATTGTTGAGAGTGGCGTTGAACACCCCAACAATCACCCTTTAAACATTGAATGGACTCCATTGTATTTAATAGTCGCATTTCATTACTATTGGTATGCGTCGTTCCTCCCGATAAGGAAAAAACAATTTTGAGGAGTGAACAAATATCCATGATTGGTTTGGTCATTGAGGTTTATTGCGACGTTCAGAAATTCTTTCACAGAGGTTTGAACCAGCCAGACAGTAGGGGTGCAAGTTATCAACTTACAATAAAACAAACACTTCGGTATCAAAGCATATCCTTATATCATTGGTTAATTGACCAATAATTTGCCTCCATACTGAGATTTTGGCTTTTTCTTAATATGTTTCCGAAAAAAGGGGAGCCAAAACACAGTCCCCCCCAACCCACACACTCTTAAAAGTGTGAGTCCTGGCACCCCAGGCTCCTATGCCCCTATTTCGGCTGCAAAACACGATTTATTCGGACAATTATAACGAATTGACCTGTGCAGCCTTTGACCTTTGGTTGTCTGGAAACCATAATACATAAGGATGGGGTAAAGATACTTGAACCCTCGTGGTAGGTGTTAAGCTTGTATTTAGCAGTCCATCTTGTTCTACTTATACATCGATAAAGAAGGAGTTTCTTATATAATGAAAAAGTTAAAATTTATTAATGTATTAATTTTAATGAATAACACGCTTTTATTTCACAGACATCAAATACGTGTAGTAACCATGGAAACATCTGTGGCAGTGTACGAGTCCAATTTTGTTGGTAGTGTTATTCCACACTCTAATGGCTGAGTTCAGAGTCTGCAACTTATTTTGCAAATTTTGCTGAATACAAAAACATCATGGAACTCGCTCTCTAAGTCGGAAGCAGACACGATAAGAGAATCAATGTCAAGACCTGTTCAACAAGCATATGATAGTTTTGAGAAGGCAAATACCGAGTCTGCAAAACATAAATCAATACGATATTTTCTATTCATTTCCATTCCGGCAGAAACTCCGGTTTTTTTCGTTTATTGATCACGTGATTTGACGTAAACTGCAGGCATCATTACTTCCGGTTTGGGTACCACTGCTTGACGTGAATGTAAATACAACGTCATGCGCGTCATTTACGGTAAAAATGGAAATGTCCAAGCTTTCCAAGGACTGGTGCTGTGTAAATCTGATGGAAGGAAGCGTGGGAAGTATGCATACTAAAGCATATACGTTGTTTTTTTGTACAGCTTGAGGCGATCATCATTCCAATATCACACTTTTTTAATAAATATATAAGTATATCACACTGCTCAATATTAGGCAACAGTTTTAAATCCGACGACCATATCGGCACTTGTTCAATCTCGCACACAATCTGTGTTACACCGTTCTCCGTTATTATTTATTCTCCTGTTTATTTATGAAAGTTCGTAGTCATTTGTTGACTTTCTCTGGATCTAATTCTTGGGCAAGTTCACATAACTTGACTAATTCATGTTTTCTATGCAAATGACATGTTATGTCTCTATGCTGTAAATATTCCTTCAGATTGGGAACCTGCCATCGGAATAAATCTACTTGAATAGCATGATAGTAATGATAAGGGTAATCTGCTGTCAAACCGGAAGTTTAGATGCCTGTTGTTTGGTTGCTACGATACGGCAATCGTACCTCCAATTTGAAAACCGCTTTAATCCGAAAATATCGAATTATTGATAGAGCATTTGAAAAATCAATATCAGTCAAAAGACAATTATCCAACGATGCAAGAAGTTCTGAATCTAAGGTACAACAACAAACAACCGCGATTGAGGTCAAAAGTAAACAAATCCAAGACGCAATGGACATTCTACAAAACACTAAAGCACCTCTTAATTCGGCTAATGGAAATGTACAAGCTGCTAGAAATGAATACGAAAGGCGAAAAAGGAAAAAGAAAAAGGGCTTACTGGGAATCAAAATACTTATTATCGATAACATTATTGCTGAATTGAGTGGTTTGAACAGCGCTATTAATCGTGCGGAAGACAATTCAGACACGCGACAGAGGAAGTAAATCGGCAAGCGGCAGTTGTTCAGCAGAGAGAACAAGAACTGTCTATATTACAAAACGAATTAGAGACATTGAAGGAAGACAAGAATGTTAAAAAAATAGAAGTGAAACAACAACAGGAATATATTTCAAAACTGAAAAAAATCGAAAAGGAAATCAACACGGTTCGTGAGAGTCTGGGAAAATGTACGAACTATATCACCACTACCTTTGGCAAAACAACAATTTTGCGTGACGAAGCAAAATCCTTGTTTTCTCTCTAACCTCTGTTAAATACCATCAAAGACATAGAACAACTATTAAAAGGTTCGTCCGGTAATATAGGATTTGATGGCAATACCAATCTCCAGCTAGCTAAACAGAGATTCTTTCTTCTCTCTGAAAAGGCACAGAATAAAAGATTACTGCAGAATGGACAGGACAGGACAGAAAGAAAGAGGAACTATGATGAACTGAACAAAGAAACAGACATAATCATTATAATGTAATGTAAAGTTTTTCTTCAAAAGAAACAATGAATGATAGATTGTAAGTTTGCCTTGTTACATGTATGTACGTTTGTGCATCTTTTTGCAGATTGATATTTGTGCATATTATGCTTGCTTTTGAACTGTGTATATAGTGGTCGGTGATTTCAATTCATATTTTTATAATGTCTGCATTCGTATTTATTACAGCAAATTGAAATATTAATATTTACCATCAGATGGTTTATGGTTGTGGTTTATGGTGTTTAACGCCACTTTCAACAATATTTCAGCTATATTGTGACTGTCAGTTTTATTGGTGGAGGAAACCGGAGAACCCAGAGAAAACCTCAGACCTGTCGCAAGTCACTGACTGAAGTTTAAAAAAATATAGTAACCTAAAAATGTGTAGTTAGTGTCTCCTATCCTTATTTGGGGCCGTCGGGGTCGTGATTGTATGGTAGTTGGATTTACAGCTACCTGTGCAATTAGTGCTTATCACCACTAACGTTGTGAGCTCGAATCCCGCACATGGCAATGTGTACTCGATATGTGATAAATTTTGTCAGCGACTTACGGCAGGTCGGTGGCTTTCTTCGAGTACTCCTGTTTCTTCCACCAATAAAAAACTAACAGCCACGATATATCTGAAATATTGTTGAAAGTGGCGTTAAATACCATGACCTTAACCTTTATGTGACCTAGGTCGGTGAATGAGGTGTGCACGATACTGATTGATTTATAAATATGGGATCTTGAACAAAGACTAGGAATACACGTCATTTTAATGTCCGTATACTGTGTTTCTCAATGAAATAGTGTTTGTTTGTTTGTTTGTTTGTTTGTTTGTTTGTTTGTTTGTTTGTTTGTTTGCTTGATGGTGTACACATCACCCTGGTCAAGATTCGATCCCACAACATCAGTGTTTATCAATGAAATAGTGTTTGCTTGTTTGTTTGTTTGTTTGTTTGTTTGTTTGTTTGTTTGTTTGCTTGATGGTGTACACCTCGCCTTGGTCAAGATTCGATCCCACAACATCAGTGTTTATCAATGAAATAGTGTTTGTTTGTTTGTTTGTTTGCTTGATGGTGTACACATCACCCTGGTCAAGATTCGATCCCACAACACCAGTGTTTATCAATGAAATAGTGTTTGTTTCTTTGTTTGTTTGTTTGTTTGTTTGTTTGTTTGTTTGTTTGATGGTGTACACCTCGCCCTGGTCAAGATTCGATCCCACAACATCAGTGTTTATCAATGAAATAGTGTTTGTTTGTTTGCTTGCTTGATGGTGTAAACCTCGCCCTGGTCAAGATTCGATCCCACAACATCAGTGTTTATCAATGAAATAGTGTTTGTTTGTTTGTTTGATGGAGTACACCTCGCCCTGGTCAAGATTCGATACCACAACATCAGTGGTGAAAGGCACTGATTGTATAGGTAGTTGTAAGAAGAGTTTGAAGATACCAAAGGGAGGTAATAAGAATTCGTATATCGAAGAACAGACAACACAATGGCCAAAAGATACCAAAGGGGTAATAAGAATCCGTATGTAGTGAAATAAAATGAACACTTTACTGAAAGCGTATTTTTCCATTACGTCAATGTTGTATTTAAAAAGTTGGAAATCCGCTTTTAGAATTCTCTGGTTTTTACATAGAAGTGATCGATTAATTACAGGATCCCGAGTACATTTGAGAGTATATAAGGCGGTCAAAATGCCGCGATCGTTGCATTCGTTTTGTGCCATTTGTCAAGTAAAGATCGAGTGATTAGAAAGATTAAATAGGTATATTGAGCTGAACTGTGCTAAAACAAGACATCAGGGTTTTAAGAATATCAGAAGTGACTGCACAAGTCTTTCCTGTTATTCTGATAAAACGATTGATCGTTGAGTAGCTCAAAGTGAGCCAACATTCTATTTATTGTTATATCGTTGTAGTTTACTGAGCAAAATTGAGACATAAGACGAGCATATAGTGTTCGTTTACTGAGCAAAATTGAGACGTACAACTTTCTACTATTTTAAAATAATACAATTAATTTGGATAGGTTCTTCTCATTTTACACAATAAATCTCGAACCCTAAGAAGTAACTTAGGTACGAACCCTTTCTGACAGTTTATTTTCTCAAGTATTTTAATTTACTTGATCATATAAATTTTCAATAGACACCCGCACGTTACACGTATATCGAAGAACAGTCAACACAATGGCCAAAAGAAAAAGTACAAAAGGACAAACAACGATCTACAAAACATACACATAAAACTACAGATTGAGTAACACGAATCCCACTGAAAACCGGGGATGAACTCAGGTGCTCTGGAAGGGTAGGCAGTTCCTTTTCCACTAGTGGCACCCGTCGTGCTAATCTAATTACAAACCCGGTAATAAATCCAACTACCATACGATCACAGCCACGACGGCCCCTATTAATATATGAAAGTAACAAGTAAAACAAATTACAATGAACGTTATAAGTGATTGCTGTTTAAGGACAAGTGGACAATTTTTCAGCTATATCATGGTATTGTTTGCTAGTCGACGCATAGGAGATCTAAAAACGCTCCTTTAGGGATCGCGTCAGGATTCAACATGAATACATTCGATGTCTATCTGGTGAGTTCCAAAACGTATATGTTTGTCTTGTCTGCTTAAATTTGTAGAAGAGTCACTGATTGGTCAATTTATAATACATTCATGTTGACCCTTAAAGGAGCGTTTTAGATCTTCCCGTGGTGACTAGTAAACAACCGATAGAAAATAGAGAGCAAGTGCGGAGATCAAATTTTCCTGCGGAATCAAAAATTAATAGCCATCAAGACCCGATGGTAAGAAAATTATCTTCCAGACCTACCAAAGTCGTCGTCAGACCTAACAAAAATATATGTTGTTTTTTTTTGTGTTTTAACGCCACTTTCAGCAATATTTCAGCTATATCTTGGCGACCAGTTTTAGTGGTGGAAGAAGCAGCGAGTCGAGTGCACCCTTTTTTGTAATGTACAAAGCCGGGAGCGAGCCCACGCCGTATTGGTGATAGGCTTGTATGAGTTGTTAGGTAATCCAACTACCTAACTCATTGAGCCACCCAGTCCCTGTAGAAAAATAGACAATACTTTATTGAGATCGTGTAGATCTCATTTAAAGACTGTAATGGCCATGTGACTAACATTTAATTTCTCATGAGCATGGTTTCATTTATTTTACATGACTACATCATCCACCAAGGATATATGGGCTTATTTAAAAATAATATTATAGGCATTATTTTGGAAATAAAGTACAAACTAAGTAAACAGACAACAGACACCCACACATACGCTGACACTGTTTGTTGATATTAAACACATTTTGAAAGAAGTAGGAATTTGTCTACTGCAAATTTGAGGCGTGGATCCGTATAAACAGATACATCTTCTGATGATTTTCTTATATATGTTGCAATGTCTCTTATGACGGTGACTAATGGATCAACAGATATAAGATGAATGCTTTCCGTGCGAAGAATCTCTGTTTTACCGAATGTGACACTTATAAAATGTATCCATTTTCTTAAATATTCACTATACAAGCTAATATTTTTCTGGAACATTTTCAATTTTTCAATTTTTTCACGTCTTTCTCTTAGTTCTCTTTCTTTGACAATTTTCTCTTTCTTTATGTTTCCCAATTTCGTATATAAAGAACTAATTTCATTTTCTGTCCGCTCAATAGTGTTCAAATATCTATTTACTTGTAATTTAGTTTCTCGATGGAAATTTTCCGCTGTCTCTATGGCATCATACAACCCAAAACAATAAGCAGTAAAAGACCCTATTAATGGAATAGCAAAGAAGCCACTTTCGGCCTCTCTCCTCCTTCTTCGTAACTCACTATGAGCTCTGCTGGCAGCTCGTTCGGCATGGTCGAGATCGGTTCGTGCAGAGAGAAGGTGACGGTTTGTAATTTCTATTTGATTGTTTTTTTCGTTGATTGCAATCGATTCTTTACGAATTATATTTTCCGCCTCCTTGATATCAGACATTAACTGTCCTTCCATGTTTATACAATTAAAAACATATTCATCAACATCTGACTTGTGGCTCGATAACATCATGTCTGCTTTTTCAAAATGGTCATATGCTTCTTGGACATACTTGGATATTTTCATCTGGTCCGTCTCTGTAATATCTCCCGGAATCCACGACATTTTGGTATTGATCAGCAGTTGTACCACAATATTGAAATTATGAACTCCAGCATGGAAATGCGGTGTTACACTTTCCAAGATATCAGTTGCATGAAGTTGGACTGAAGTATCCATTGTACCGTAATCACCTGAAATAACCACAGTGACATTACAAGTATTGTTGCTATATTTAGATGTAAATAGACTATTTGTATATTCACGACTTTCATTCTAAAATTATACGTTTTACATGAGTTATTCCAGAAAATTTAATATATTCTACCCATAATCAGTTACTCGTCTGCTTTCTGCTATTTTACTCCTGTATATTGTTTAGAGACGTCATTGTTCACACGTTTAGCATACTTAGCTATACAGAACACTGCTAAATTGTTATCAAACCAGTACAATACTATGTGTTTAGAAACTCCACTGGTCACACGTTTAGCATAGGTAGTTATACAGAACACTGCTAAATGGTTATCAAACCATTCAAATACTATATGTTTAGAAACGTCACTGTTCACACGTTTAGCATAAGTCGTTATACAACACATTGCTAAATTGTTGTCAAACCATTCAAATACTATATGCTTAGAAACGTCACTGTCCACACGTTCAGCATAAGTCGCTATACAGAACACTGCTAAATTGTTATCAAACCATTCAAATACTACATGTTTAGAAACGTCACTGTTCACACGTTTAGCATAAGTCGTTATACAACACATTGCTAAATTGTTGTCAAACCATTGAAATAGACTGTTTAAAAATATCATTGTTCACACGTTTAGCATAATTAGCTATACAGAACACTGCTAAATTGCTGTCAAACAAGTCAAATAGACTGCTTAGAAATAGCATTCTTCATATGATTATATATAGCATATGTCGCTAACACTGAACTTCGCCAAATTTCGATAATTAGTCAATGATATATATATCTTAATAAATATCGATGTCATTTTAGCATAGGTACCTAACAGCAAACTTTGTAAAATTGGTACATGCACTCTTGTATAAACAGAATAACAAACAAACAAGTAAACACAATTTAGTATAACTAATTGAACTAAAGCATTGTTAACCATCTAAGGTAAAATGGAAACTCTCATTATTTTCATTATTTAATTCTTATTTCAAACTACAATGTACCTGGAACTACCATATTCCCAATTCTGGTGTAAATATGTTCATTTAATTCATCAATTATTCTTTATCACTTCAAGTCATTGATCTCAGTATAAATTATTTTGATAGCTTGTCTATTATCAAATATTAAGTAAACTGCAAAATAGCTACCATTTGTGGACACTGACAGTTGAATTTCTTTTATTGGAAATCATCATTAAACTTATCCCTTTTTTTTGGAAGTTAGGAAATTTAATTACAAGTAATAATTATAGTTGATATTTCAATATTGTTGACACTAGACAGTTTTATTTTCTTATCTGAAGTGTAAATTGACTGTCAATAAAAATATATTTATTTATGAGGATAATAAATCATAAACTTTTCTGAATTATTTATTTATGTGAATGATCTTCTGGCAAACTACGATGTATTCTAAGTGACCCCAAGGTTATAAGCTTAATAAAAAAAAAATAAAAGGCTAAATAAACGATAGAGAATACAGAAGGATCAATCAAGAAAGGACAATCCAGAGAAACAGTCAACATAGTAACATAGTGCACACAAGACGAAGAAAAACTAAATTTACCCCCCCCCCTTTTTTTTTAGCACGCTGCATTATGTTCGTTTATAATAAGAATTCATTTTGTCTTATATAATGTATCGTGAATATAAAACTACTATCGACAAAAACAAAATTAATTATTATGGTCTTTCCCCTTCAATCAGTCTAATTTTCTCATCCATGTCTGCTTTGCACTGCTCTTGTTTTCTCATAATGATAGTGAAAATTTCTGTCTGTGCCTTCTTGCAACTTTTAAGCAGATCATTTCGTTTCTGCTCTATTTCTTTTTGTTCTGTTTTTGGATTTAAGGCAATCAACCCTGGTAAGCTATTGATGTCATCAATTAAATATTTTTCTGATATTTCTACGTAAGTGGACGATATCATATTTATGGCGTCAACCATTGTACTAACATGAAATACCTCTTGGAAAAACAACTGACGTGTCAAATCTGGTAATTTATCGTTTTTTACAATTTCATTCGACCCAAAATCTGCAGTCACGACCAAATTTTCAACATGGGAATGCAACTTTTTTTTCATCAATGAAGATATATGTTCAAAAAACCTGATCAACTTTCCCCATTCTCTTCGGATGTCTTGTATTGTTCTTAAACCTTTAACCAGTATTGTTTTTATTGTATTGAAATCGACATTTTTAATCTTGATGCTAGCTAAATCATTTAATATTTCTTCCATTCGTCTACTGTTTTTCTTTATGCTCCGAATAATTTCTTCTTGTTTCTTTCTGGAATCTTATATATATATATCTTTTCGAATATCTACCTTCATCTGACCCTTTGTTCATTGTGTACTAGGCTAGAACTAAATGTTGAACTTGACCACGTCCGTGATCCACTTCTAGTGAAAGAGGCAGTGCAATCTGACGAAAATATCTGTGACCTCAGTAAGTTGTCTTCAGCGTCCATAATTAACTTGTCAATACTTTTCTTTTTCGGCGTTATTTCCTTACTAAGTTTTAACAATTGTTCACACAATCTCACTGCCTCCTGACAAATTTGCATTCCATCTTGATGGGCATTTGTGAGCCGAGCATCTCTCTCAATATTACCTATTATCATCAAAAGACTGTGTTTTGTTGTACGTACCTTGTCTATTTTATTCCAATCTGGCTCTTTATGGCCCTTTTCGTTACCTGACGTTGCGATATCCACAAGTGATTGTATATTACTCTCGATCTCATTAGCAAACCTATATGCACGTTTTTTTTCCTCTGTCTTCTTCAGATTCCGTTTTGTGGCTTTCTTGAAACTGTTCAAAATTACTAGAAGGTGAATATTTCCAAGTAAAAAAAGATTTAACAATTCCCCCGATTGCATCGAGAAATGACAACCAGGCTAGTTTTGTGGTCGAAGGCATCGATTCCAATGATTCTTTAAGTTCTTCGAATGCATTTTGAATTTCTTTTTGATTTAAATCGTACTGTTGTTCTAACTGATCCTTTTCCTGTTCGGCATTCTGTTTTTCCTTTTTTGCAGCTTCAATAGCCATTTCAGTATCTTTAGATTTTTCGTCATGTACGCTTTGTGCAATAATACTGACTTCGAGAAGTTCGGCAGCTACCTCCATAAAATCTTGAAATCGATCTTCAATCTTAATAGAAAGTGTTACGCAATCGTCTGCAATTCTTTGAACTTTCTGTAAAGTCTTTGGGATAAAGAACTTGATTTCATTTACAGTCCCTTTCGTCATTATATTAACCAATTTTGTAACATAACTATCCATATTTGTAGTGTGTAGTCGAATGATATCCATGTTTACATGTGCGTATTAAATGCTTCCCATCCTACATTTGTTAATTGCATCAATGACACCCGAAACGAATTGGGATACTTCAAGTACTGAAATCCACCTCTCGGTAAATTTTCCTCCAGTGTAAAATCATTTTCTGTTGTTAGCAACATAAGCTGGCCAAGTAAGGCAATGGTGTAAAGGGCCGATGCTAAATGGCTGTCCATTTTGCGGTATGTTGCCATCACGTCTTCCGCTGCAAATCTCAAATATTGTTCAACTTCCGTTTGTGAAGAAATCCCTATGCCTTTTACAAAACTTAAAATAAAAAATAAATGAATTTTTTAACATCAATATTGAATTACTACATTAGCCTGTTTCGATACAGGCTTAATAATATTTTGACTCTTGATTTTTCAACTGTTTTTTTTTCATTATTGGAATAACTGAAGAGTTATGAATAGATATTAAAATCAAAGCTACGTGGAAGTAAACTTTTCCAATAATTATTGTAATACAATTAATAAGACAAAAATACCACACCATCAGAACAATTGTAAAATGTTGATTTAAAGAACACATTAAAATTAAACCAGTGTGAATCTTTCATATAAAACTGTACTATCATTTTCATAACATAAATATACTGAACCGGAAAGAAACGTTTTTTTTTCAAAGGTTGCAAGAAGCAAGAAAATCATTCTGAATACAAAATTGTTGATTTTTCTTTTGTATGGAACAGGTAAATCGAACGCAGATGGCAGAACAAGAGGTTGGAGAATGCGTGGGTGGTGAACACTATACTGATGCATATATCATGGAAAAAGACTCATGGGGCAGGCGGACCAAACTTCAAGGTGTGGAGTGGAATCATTTTTAACTTCAAAGTACATAGTCCAAGTTCTGAGACCCCATGTGTGATTTTGTTTTTGCACGTCATCGGAACTAAACTTTCTAGCATGACAACGTAAGTGCTCCTTCTGCACGAAAGTTTCTTCAAGCAAAACAACTTGATATCGTGGCCTGCACGTAGGCGGATTTAAACCCGATTCAACATATGGGGTGGAGATTCAAAGAGGACTTAATTAAGTCCAACCAAACCCGACAACAGCAGCTGACCTTCATTCATTCAGTGTACAGGAGATGTGCGACTGTAATCAATGCCAATGGAGGACATACACGACACTGACTTTCTTTCCTCATTTCTTCTTAATCTGCGATATATCGTTGACAAAGGTATCCAAAAATACAATTTAGAAACGTGTTGTGTGTAGAAATCTGCTTGAAATAACTTTCCGATGTTTATAATTGAAATTGCTATATTTCAAAATAAAGCTGTTCGATACTTTATGCGACGTTTCTTTTACGTTTCAGTATACATATTTAAAATCGATCAATTTGTCATTTTGTGCATTGTGTCTGTGCCAGTTATCACCAATGGAATTCAAAACATTTTATGTCTACCAAATGTTCATGAACATGACAATAATATAAATAGAATATATCAAGAGATCTATCTGTATGTTAGCCATATTCTTGACGAGAACAAGTAAGTAAAGCACGGGTTATGTTATCTTCACTCGTCACAACTTCGGTGCATTCTATACCTCCGTCTAGATTGAGGTGACGGAATGATACGAGGTTTGCCGATTGGGGAACTCTTATCAGCATTTTGTTTAAAATAAGGAGATTTTATTTTTATTAAGCAAATTTTCACCCACTCTCTTCTGAGTACGTCTCTGTAAATCGTGAAGACAAAATTTGAAACCGGATAATCATCTGAACTGGTATGTGATTGCCACAAGGAAAAGTCAGAGGATAGAATGAATATGGTCGACATATTTGTCTTGTGACGGAGAAACTGCGACCATGCAGTCAAAACAATGTGTTGCTGCCATTTGCATTATTTACGTGCATGGAGCGTGTCTGTCATCAAAGGGGAGATAATCATTTACGCCCCATCCTGAGTGAATGGCATATTTATTTCTTCAGTTCTACACAACCAGTGGGTGCTCCTTTCGAAGGGGTTGCACATTACAGCGTAGGAACTATTATATTATAGATCTCATCTCTATTCCACAGATTGAAAGTGGCATTGAACACCATACCCCCTTATTCAACAGGGTTACATCGGTGTTGATTTGATTAAGGAGATAAATTAAGTTATTGAAGCAGTACGTGTGTTGTGTAGTGCAAGCAGTGAGTAGTGGATGCAGTAGATATCGCGTTCGTACAATCTTTTACTTACCTATTGCATATTCCAACAACAACAGCGACATTGAAGCACGTAGATAAAAGCATCATATAAAGCTGAAATACGAACGTTAAAGGTTGCAAGGGTTTTTCAGAATCACTTGGTTATTAATGATTATGCTTGTATACTTGTAGAAATGTGAACATACCTCAAGTGGCGATATTAGTTTTTTTCAATAATAAATAAACGTTAGAGAAAATCGAAGGGGCAATCAAGAATGGACAAGAGAAACTGGCAACATTGGGTACACCAGACACAGGACCCCACAAACACCCCACTAAAACCGATGGTGAACTCGTGTGCTCCGGGATGGTCAGCAGTTCATGCTTCACTAGTGCAGCCGTCGTGTTACTCTAGTTACAAACACGGCGATAACTCATGAATGAGGAAAGTACCTGGAAGTGTTTCCGACAAGTGGAACATATCCGTGGTCATTTGTGACACAGATATTTCGTAATGGTTAACCAAGTCATGGTGGCGACCGTAAACCTTTCGGAGTGATAACTTCAAACACACCAATAAGAACCCTTGGTTCAGTAGCTTCCTTGTTTGCATCAAGGAAATCATAATAGGAATCATAAGCTCTGGAATATCGGAAAAACTGAGAGATATATTCTCCATATGCAGGTGCTGATAGAATGTTGCTATAACTATAAATGGAACGTTCACAATGGGAAAATTGAAATCATCTGTTTTGTCGTAAATTTTCGTTCTTAATAGCCCCTCACTGTCAATTTCTATGTGTAGGTCAAGGTATGAAGCATACCTGTCTGTATCTGTGGTATCCTTTATTTCAAGCTCAATGGGATAAATATGGTAACAAAATCACCAAACGTAGAATTATTTAGTGAAAGGACATAATCTATATAGCGAGACGTGAAATTAAAAGATCGGGATAGCTTCTCTCCGTTTTTTCTTGAGAAGCCCCTGTATGAAGTCTAGCTCGTACGAATAAAGTCGGCGAGAAGATTTTACCCATAGGTACACCAACAACACGTCCACCAAGGCCAAACATAAGACACATGTTGTCAATAAAAAAAACTCTAGCATTTTGATGATACCAGTTTCAGAGAACTTTTTGGTAGAATCAGAGTGGTTTTTTTTTTTACAAAATAAGATCTGTCTCTTCCTAACACAATGCATCTGTATCTACGTTGGCCATTCATTTTTATGAAACACACTTGGACCAACTCCCTTAATCTGTCTTTCAGATTTGAGTGAGAAATAGTTGTGTAGAGGGTAGAGAAGTAAAATGTGTTATGTTATTGCAGGAGGAGATGGGCCTTCATTGTATGTATTCTAATAGATCTTCAGAATCCACATCTGATTCACACCACCACTTGATCTGAATAGCTAGTGGCACATGTACAGTAGCTCTGAAGTTCGGTTTTGACCGCTGATAGAATATATACGGTCCGACAAAAGTTAAGCACCACCTGACTTGTTTCAATAATATATTTTCTAATAATGAACTTATTTCAAATCGGTTTTTTCTGTTTTCGTTGCATGTACACACATACTTATTTACCTGTGAAACAGGTTATTGATGGATTTTTATTTATGTGTATATGACAGGGTGTGCCACGTGTACTTTTTGCGAACGAAAGCTGATTTTTTGTGTGTAGAGATTTAAGTTTCATTTTCTATTGGTTTGGTATGGTGCGGAGAAAATTAACCATACCAGAAAGGTGGCAAGCTGCTGGCATGCGTAACGGTGGTCTTAGCCATAGAAGGGTGGTAGACCACTTAAGGGTTAACCATTCCATCATTGTACGACTGATGCAGCATTGTCGTCAAACGGGGAATGTTACTGACCGTCCACGTGCAGGTAGACCTCGCAAAACGACGGCGAGAGAGGATCGGCTCATATCCAGACGGGAGCGGCAACGGCAGTTCTGTACAGCTGGTGCACTTCGTGGCAATTTAGCGTTTGGAGGCCACATTAGCACACGCAATGTAATCAGACGCCTCCACCATCAGGGAATGCGACCGCGACGACCTATTAAACGTCCACAGTTGACATTACGTCATCGCCATGCTCGATTTGACTGGTCACATGATCATTTGGGGTGGACTATTCGCACATGGAGACAGGTCCACTGGTCTGATGAAAGTCGTTTTTTGTTACGCCCTACCGACCGTCGTGCAAGGGTTCCGAGCCAACGAAACACTTCATTTCAGGACAACCACATTTTGGGCACAACTGCTTTTGGGGGTGGGGGTGTAACTGTCTGGAGTTGTTTTTCCTTTGACTGACAGTAAGTTGGACTTTTACATTCTTGATGGTAATCTGACAGGCCAAAAATACCGTAACAATGTGCACGCACCACGCGTAGTCCCCCATTTCGACAATCATGCGTTGTCTGACAGGCCAATGTTCATGGACGACAACGCTAGGTCACATAGAGCCCGAATTGTACAACATTTTTTTACAGCAAGAGGCTGTTCAGACAATTCCATGGCCTGCGATGTCGCCAGACATGAACCCTATAGAGCATGTATGGGACTTTAT
This sequence comes from Gigantidas platifrons, assembly GCA_002080005.1. Classification (NCBI taxonomy): domain Eukaryota; kingdom Metazoa; phylum Mollusca; class Bivalvia; order Mytilida; family Modiolidae; genus Gigantidas; species Gigantidas platifrons. Next base: position 169,287 of record MJUT01001225.1, on the reverse strand, counting down.
TGGCCGAAATATTAACCAACGCAATCCAAAGTGTCAAAATATTGACGAATTAAGAACTGCTATCTTACAGGAGTGGCAACAGTTCCCCCAAGAACGGCTTAGGCGTCTTGTGCGAAGCATGACGAGGCGTGTTACAGAACTTCACAATAAACGCGGTGGATATACTCGTTATTGATTTTTATGCCTTACACATACACACAATAGATGCATTTAAAAGTACTTAAAATCAGAAGACTCTGCATTTTAATGCAATGTTAAAAACTTCCATCAAAGACAAGCTGGTTTTACGTTTTTCCAGCGCCTGTTTTGAACCCCATTTTTGCCAAGTCATAGTCACGTCTTTCAGGATGATAAATACTTCGTAGAATGGTAATTTTAGAGCCCTTGGTGTAGCCTTTTAAGAAGTGTAAAAAAATGGTGATATCTATTTTATTGTTTTAACAGTATTGATGTAAAAAAATATATCGATAAAAATATAGGGTGGTGCTTAACTTTTGTCGGAGTGTATATATTAATTTGAAAAGAGGTTATGTGGAGCATTTGGCAGACCCCGCAATATAACGCTCTCCGAAAGAACACTTCTGTAATTTAGGAATCCAGTAGAGTGATGGTAGATCCAGTTCTTTATCATTGGTTGAAATTCCAAATGAACACAAAACAGATCTATGATTGTCCAAGACTTCCTCTTTCGTAAGTATCGTCGCGGTATATGTATGGTAGCCAATTAAATTGGCAATACCTAATTCATTTATCAAGTTCAGGATAAAATCTGTTATTAATTAATACAATATTGATACTCATGTTATAGATGAATTTATTGATGTTGAAATATTAGATAACCTTAGTACTGCTGTTGCCTCGTATTTTGTTAAAATAATACTATATACATGTATATCTTAGAAGATTTTATAGATGAATTTATTGATGTTGAAATATTAGATAACCTTAATACTGCTGTTGCCTCGTATTTTGTTAAAATAAAACTATATACATGTATATCTTACAAGATTTTATAGATGAATTTATTGATGTTGAAATATTAGATAACCTTAATACTGCTGTTGCCTCGTATTTGTAAGAATAATACTATATACATGTATATCTTAAATGGAAGATTTTATAAAGACAATGAATGTAAACCTACTGTTACAGTGTTTTCCATTCGCCGTTTAACCCGACCCCCTTTTTTTCAAACCCGACCACCTTTCCTTTTAACAAGGTGGGCGGTAAATTTTCTTTACAAGTAGGTTATGATTCCCTTTTTGCGGTCTTAGAATTCTGTACATTAATTTCATATATTCACTCTCCATTATATTGATCCTTAATTATAAATGAATGCGGGTTAGGGTTATGGTTATGGTGTTTAATGCCACTTTGAACAATTTTGGAATAGAGATCAACTGGTTCTCCTTTGCTAAACATATTTTTGACAGTTGTGATATGTCAAACTTTGTGCAGGTCCAAACTTTTGATAAACAGGTAACAAAAAGTACTGGACTTATACAGGCTGTCAAAATTGATTATTTTGTTTATATTAAAAGTTGCCAATATTCTATGTTTTATACTAATGAAATGTCCTGAACAAAAAGACAGGTTTGAACAATTAAATATGTTATAATGTCGTAATTAGTGAAACGAATTCGAATGTTTAGCATTGGTGGAATCGCCATTGCTAACACATGCTTAATTATGAATCGGCTGCAGTTCCCAAGTTTGCCGAGCAGCGTGTGATAACTGCTGTAAATAACTGAGGATGGATGATGAGGTAAGCATGTTGCATGTAAATTCATTAGAATTAATATAATTTAAGAAATATATCTATGAAATTGTATTTTGCTGAATCCTCCCTTTTGTGTCGTTTTCGTGTAGGATCCGTCAATGTTTTTGTTCTTCCACGATTCGATTTTTGCACATCCGACATTTTCTTCATCAACATACAATTTCGCACATGCGCAAACGCTTTCCNAAAATATATCTAGAAACCATATATTTTACCATCTTTGTGGCTCAAATGAAATCGGTTATGAATATCATTATCTCATGTCATGTCATGCGGTGCTATAAAAGAAGAAAGAACTTGGAAATTATTACCACCTATAATCCAAATAGATATATAGTTCGTTTTACTTTGTGTCGTGAACGTATGGTAAATGGATTTACAACTATATGTGCAATCAGTGTCTATCATCACTAAAGTTTTGAGTCCGAACCCCGTTCGTGGCGAAGTGTACACGATACAAGATTATGTGATGAAGTTTGACAGTGACTTGCGACAGGTCGGTGGTTTCCTCCACCAATAAAACTGACAGCCACGATATACAATAATTTATAATAATCGATGGGGTATTATTGTACAAGTTAAATCATTGGTATGGGACATAAAACAAATAAAACTATTTTATTTGTATTGGCTATCCAGATTGTATATAATGTAACATTATCATAATCTATGAATTTCTGAGAGAATCTTGTGAATATAAGAACTTCCTTAACCTACATTTTCAGAAAATCAAAAGCGAAAGTAAAATTAAATGGGATTCACAGAAATCAAACGTGATATATAAAGTTGGTATTGTTGATTCAGGCTAACTTGGCAGGGCGTGGCTATCGGTGGTAGTTCAATTGGAATCTTCATTTTTAATTTAGGGTGGACAGGTAAAATGGTTTACATCTAAATTCACTGATCCATTTAATTAGAGTTAATTGACAATTATTATACCTTTTATATTCTATACTATGCAAAAACAATACTATGAATAGCCGATTGTTGTTATTTGTACGAGAACCTGGTGTTACATATAAATAGTAGATTCGTCCACGGTCATAGTTTGAAGTTCAAACAGACCGGCCAGGTTACTTTGTAACATCAATAGTGATTTAGTAAAAGCCAGGCTAGACACGCCATGTCATGTGGTGCTATAAAAGAAGAAAGAACTTGGAAATTATTACCACCTATAATTCAAATACATAATTATAGTCCGACTTCGGGGGCCGTCGTGGTCGTGAATGTATGCCGCCGCTATGGTAATTGGATTTACATCTACCTGTGCAATTAGTGGCTATCACCACTAAAGTTGTGAGTTCGAACCCCGTTCGTGGCGAGGTGTACTCGATACAACATTATGTGATGAAGTTTGTCAGTGACATGCGACAGGTCGGTGGCTTCCTTCGTGTAGTCGGGTTTCCTCCACCAATAAAACTGACCGCCACGATACACATGTACTTGTGGACAGGACCCTATGTTGCCTCTGATTACCCCCCCTTTTTTTTACAACTTTTAACATCGATTTTTTTTTCATACAAACAACATTTTGCAACTTTCTATGTATCACTGTATGACATATATACAATACATACAATCAAACAGTAGTTTCTATCCATACCGGGTTTCTGACATGTCCAGAATGCACAATCCAGATAAACTGGGAACATTGGGTACACAAAACACAAGACAGAGATAATTTCCCCATTTATTATGACTAGGTTAAATATATTAATCTTGTCATAAAAATGGGTCAAATTACTATAAAAGTCGCTTATTGACACAGCGGTCTGTAACAACGAATAGTAACATCGGCCTCTTACAGCGGCCTGTAACATCGGCATGTAACAACGACCTGAAAAATCGGCATCTAACAGCAGCCTACAACTAACACTAGAGGTCGCTTTTACAATTAATTATATCATTCTATTGATTGCTGGGGGTATTAACTTTTGTATAACGTAAATCCTTGGTATGTACTTTAAAATAAATTCAAAACAAATAAAACTATTTAATCTATATTGAAGATCTAGATGGTATATATCAATGTTACATTGTAATCTATGAATTTCTGATAGAATCTTGTAAATAATAATAAATTGCTTAACCTACATTTTCAGAAAATCAAAAGCGAAAGAAAAATTAAATGGGTTTCACAGAATTCCCACCTGGCATACATAACTTTGGTAGTGATTGAGTAGACACATAATGC
>MJUT01001225.1:89612-107368 GCA_002080005.1 Gigantidas platifrons | reverse complement strand
CATGTCACATAATACTGACTAAGAAAGAAATAACATATATAACGTCTGAAAAACCAGTCAACGATCAATCTTATGGGGTGTTGGATCGCTACGGTATAACGATACTATGCAACTAAAATAAAATTTATAAACGTCTAAAATGGTTTGTAAAACAACACCAAGTACACAAAACAAAGTGATAAAGAATTAAACACTTCGTTGAATGACAAAATTTTCGTCCCACCGAGGGACTTTATCAATGTCTATTTAAATAATACTTAGAACCAATATGGCGTCTTAATATCAAAAAAAAGTTTTTGACGGTCCATGTACGGAACAAAAGAACCAGAAATTGCACATATGAAATTACATACATAAAAGAATTGAAATCCTACATATAAATTAATGAAAGTACAATAACAATAATATAAATACACAATCGGGCTATTCATTTAAATAAATGTTAAATTAGAAATAAAAATAAAAAAAGAAAATGAGACATTATTGGTAAATGCATCAAAAAGAACTGTCAAAAATATTTTTGAAAACGGTATGATACCCAAACTCAATCACAATAACGGCCCACCAAAGTGTGGAATATATACTATGGGCCGATTGAGCAAACTGCATGTTCTAATAGGACTGGGAGGGACCAACACAAATAGGAGTCAAGAAAGGATATTATTTTTTCTCATTGATTCCATTCGGTGACAAGGTCTTAAGTTTTCTAATCCAGAAGCTTTCCCTTTCCTGTCTGCTTTTATCATCCCACTTGGGGTTATGGTCAATTATGGTGACCTTCAGTTTGCCGAAAGAATCATGGTGGCCCGTCGATCTGAGATGTCTGCTGAGTGGAAGGTCAGGTTTGCAATTTGCATCACTTCTATGGCCATTCAGGCGTTTACTAAGTTGTTGTTTAGTTTCTCCGATGTACTGAAGGCCACAAATTGCACATTCCAGGAGGTAGATAATATTTTCTGTCTTGCAGTTGGCATTGCAGTATATGACGAATTCTTCTCCTGTATGTGTGCTGCTGAATTTTTGTGTGCATTGGATGTTTTTGCACGTCATACATCGTCTCGAATCACATTTTTGACACTGACCATTGTAGGCAGATCGAGGGGAGACGTCAGCTCTCACCAAGATATCTTTCAAACTTTTGGGTTTCCTGAAAGCCAAGACGGGTGGTTCCTTGAAGATTTTGCACAATTCTGGGTGTTTTTGTATGGTTGTCCAGTGCTCACGAACGATGTTGGATAAATTGGATACATATATAAATAAATGTTGATGTCTCACACTAGTTGACACTTTATAGTTTGCATATGCATTATACATATCACATTTATTACATGATAATATACAGTTGTGTGTATGATGTTAAGACACATTTGCAGATACCACAGGGGCAATGAGTATGCGTCAGTCAAATGAGAACATACACTACAATAGTCAAGCGAAAAAGAGACGAAGAGGGAAAACACGTTTTAAGGTATCCAACATATAATGAGAAGGCTTTAGTACAAGACAGACATACAATATAATGACCAGCAGAAAAAGAGACGAAGAGGTAACACCAATTTGAAGATACCAGAAGGGTTATATGAAGATATAAGTCAAATAAGGACATATAATTCCATGGCAAAAAATGTTTGGAGACACCAAAGAGTAACCAGAAGCCACAAATCGTCCAAAAATGTATTATTTTAATTGCGGTCCTATAAATGTATTGATTTTTTGTTGTGTACGTTACGGCTATTTTGTTTCTCACTATATATTTCAGTTGAAACTTTCGAATAAATCGTAATTACTTTAGTGGTGTAATAGTCATCATGATCGCTTCGAAAACGGTAGATAGTTTGCTCGAACCCCGATGAAACGAAAGATTGTGCAGAAAGTTTGAAAATACCAAAAAGGGTAACCATGCGCCGTAAATCAAAGGACAGGCACCACAAATGCCAAAAAAGGACCAAAGGACAAGCAACGAGCTGCAAAACATTAAACAGAAAACAAATGCTCGAGTAACACGAACCCCATTGGATACCGGAGGTGAATTCAGGTGGCAGTCGTTGTCTTACTATTGTTACAAACCCGATGATAAGTCATGAATGAGTATAGAAACGGACTGAAAATATGCCAAAAGGGACATATCCGTGGTTGTTCTTGACACAGATACTCCATAGCGATAGACCAAGTCGTGGGGTGACCATAAAACTTTAGAAGTGATACAGTAACAGCAAGCCTTCATCAATGACATCATGATAAGAACCACAAGCTTTGAACATCCGAGAGATATGTACATACTCCGTGTGCAACTGCTGCTAGATTGGTGCTATATATAAATGGAAAGTTCACCGAAGGACTGTTCTGTGAACTAGAGCTGTGCAAATCCAAGTAATATGGTTTGTCTTTTATAAGTTGGATACCATTATCATATCATTGAAATATAACTTTTATATAACTTAACGTCTTGATATAGCAGGAAAATTGACACATGGCATTAAGCAATAATAACTCACTCACTAACTCCAAATAATCTACAACTCGAACAAATACAAAGCCAAATATTAAATAATAGACAAAGCCGCATGAAATTTAAACGTTTAACAATATTTTGTCAAGAAAACAAAGTATATAGATTGTGTACTTAAAGATATACATACACTGTAGTGTATTTCCGTAGTAATATTTCTACTATAGATGTTTTAGTAAGTACTACATTGTATATATGAAGGTCATTCATTGGTGAACCACATTTATCAAAGTTAAACGTTAAATCATCTTTAAACTTGTTTATAAATAGCATTCTCTTTAAAGTTGATGTTGTTTACTCATTTATATATGTTTGTACCAATGACGAACAGGTAAACATATACTGTAGTGTGAGATGAATAGACTAAGTGCATGAATGAATTCCATACAAAATAAAGCATAATATAAACTAAGGGATTGTCGAATATGACACACAGGAACTGTCCATAAAGAGGGTGACATAATTCATCAGATGATAGGAGACTTTTTTGTTGATGTAGAATTTTAAAATAAAGTATGTATGATGTCCTGGTTTTAAGACATAAGATTACAAATAAGGGTAAAATATCATACATGTCTGGTTAAATAATATATAGGCGACAAATCTCAATTTTGATAATTTGAAATTACTAAAATGACAAAATGACAAAACAACACAAATGAAATATGCAATTAACATTAAGATATAAAAATTAAGAAAATACCATACGATCGGAAAAGTCTTAATATATAGAATAATACAAAAAAAACAGGAAATAGAACGTTTGATTCGACAGAATATATTTATTCTGCCCCATGCATGGCACAATTCATGATATCTCAGCATACAAAGTAGCCACAGACAACTGAGAGGATTCAAAAGGCGGTGGCAAGCCCTTTGATGGACATGGAAGTGGCATGTAGGTGGACTGGAAAGTTGGGAAACATTGTAAGTTGCCTCTCAACTGGGAGGATGACTAGCTTCTGCAGAACATGTAACAGCCATCAAACCTGTCCAGTAATAATAATAATAATAATAATAACAGTCATTTGGCTCCGGGCACACGCTTTTGCACTTTACTTTGATCAATGATTATGACTTCTAGTCTAATATTTGATCAATTTCTAAATTTTAGCCAAAAAAGTGGGGAGGCAAAATATAACCGCCCCACTTTTGTATGATGGGGTGTGCAGAGAGGACATCTGTCTCCATCCCAGTTTCTACGTCCCTGGAAGTTATACAGCACAAACCAGAATCAAAGACCGAATTGTCTAATAGACCCGTCCGAAAGATGTACACATATAATTGAGTGCTGGAAATCCTGTGATAAATTAATGACGACTACCAACTGTGCTCCTCATCTCACCGATCGTTATTCGCGAGGGCTCACTGCCTACAGCGGCTTCTACAGAACGATAATAAGCTAACCCAATCCTTTAATTTCATTTTCCTCTATACAGATTATCTATCTTTATTGATCACATCTCTCCCATTGATCTTGAAATAAACACACAAATGAACTTATACATCTATTAGACATATATTCAAAAACACAAGTTTCCTCGATTTACATATATGCTATGGATATGGTATAAAGCATTATGTTATGATAACACACATGTTCACGCGATATAACCACGTTGTCCTAAAATAGTAGAGATCTGCTATATCAGTTTGTTAAGTAATAAAAATTGATATCTGGCAATAACATGGCTTCGATGGGAGGGAATTGACGATAGCAAAGGGATAACCAGAAGCTGTAAATCAGAGAGGAACAAACAATGCAATAGTTTAAAAAAGGACAAAATGCTCTCAACGATTTACAAAACATTACACAGACATCTTTTACCCTAAGCATTGCATGAATATGTAGTTCGAACATGTCACCTAGAAAATATAAATTGGATAAAGTCAGAGCCAGACTGTGATCTTGTAGGACCCTTATCTACAAATACAGTGATGTATCAATTATAAATAAAAAGACGAAAAAAGGTTTCGATTGACTAAGCGAGTTTTTAGTCTATGTTTTAATGCAAATAATAACATGATTGTACTTTTTAGAAATTATGTCTAACCCCTGTGTGTCGCCATGTAATCTGTGGATTCCCCGTTTTGAGATGCGTATAATTCACAATTTTAAATCAGTTTGATCCTGAATATAATTTAAGTTTAAATAATCTTTAAATAATAGATAGGTGTGTTTTCATAGCCATTAACAGACCAAAAATTTGTCCTTTTAGACAATGTATACGTATTCCTCGCTATAAAACAGGCTATGTTATTTACCCTGTTTTAGCAATTTCAAGACTTTTTCAATTAAGGTAATCTTTAAATTCTTTAGAATTCTTTTTTTATCTGATGACAATTCACCTTTGACCAGACTATTTTAATTACACATATTAAACCGTTGCTCGATAAGCTAGATTTGTCTAGTGATTCTAATAATCACTCTTTCAGAATTGGAGTAGCTACATCTTCACATGCACCTAGACTTGACGATCATTTAATCCAACTTAAGGCAGGTGGTCATCAGACTGTTACACTAGATACATTTATACTTCACCAACAGTAATTCAACAGGCTCTGAAACAGCTCCCGGAGACTAATCAATGCATTTTATAAATGTGTTTAACTGGCAACAAAGGTTCGATACTAATGTTACACGTTGTATTTTGTATTGCACAACCCCTTAAGCTACAATCGTTTTTATTTGCTGTGATTAAAGGGGGATAACTATCAAAAGTTTCAGTTTTCTAAATGTCAAGCAGCTGTTAGACCGCAGGTTTTCCAATTGGTATTAAAGTGTATACTCATGCATAGCACAGTGTAAGTATAATAATTGATTCTATGCGGTTATGCAATCTTTGTGTTTATTTAATAAGAACATGTAGATAGTTAATAGTTTATTCAACATGCATTAAGTAACATACATGCAGTATTCGAATACACATGTACAGTGTAAAACCTTCTTTGACAATATCAATGACGCTTATTATCATTATTTATCTTAATCATATTTCATAAGGTAATAACTTGGCTATACAATATAGATTGTATTTCTCAGCTACCAGTGGATTGTGATATGTATTCACTTTAATGTGATGAAGTCAAATGACCTGATAGATAAATTATACACCAAGAAACATTACATTAACGCACGTGAAGCACGCATGTTTTTCTGTTTGTTTGCTTGGTGGTGATTAACGCCACGTTCAACAATGTGTCAGTTATATCGTGGTGGTAAATTTTATTGGTGAAGAAAATGGAAGACCCGAAGAAGACCACCGACCTGTGGTAAGTACATGGCAAACTATATCACCTAATGTCGCACACCTCGCCCTGATCGAGATTCGAGTGGTGATATGCAGATGCAAATTTAAATGGCATATGATCACGGCCATAACAGCCCCTAAGACACAAATAAAACATTTAGAACACAAAATAGACAGGACAACAACAGAAATTAAAGATAAAATAATGATTAACTTGAGAAAATAAGGAATAATATGAAAGGCAGAACATACCGGATAAGTCCCAAATTAAAATAGAAAATTCGTAGAAAAAAGCAACATCGATACATACAAATACATGACCGCACACATTGCAGGCTTTAAACAGGCACATCAATGATGAATAATATGAACTCATTTCCATCAGTACCTACTTATTACAATTAATGTTGTGATGTTGAATCTGCTCGTGGTTAGGTGTATTCGATACAACATTATGTGATAAAATTTGTCGGTGACTTGCGACAGGGCGGTGACATTTTCCGGGTGCTACGATTATCTCCACACTGACCGCAACGATATAACATAAATATTCAATTGGCGTCAGATATCATAATCCGAATCCTACACCATAAGGGATAGACCAATTTGTTTTTCAAGCGAAGACATCTGAAAAAACTGTGGAAGAAAGGAAGGAAACAATAAATATGCGGCAGTATCACAAAAACAAAACACTAGAAACATATATATTAGAAATAGAACTGAAAAGATTATAACAGTTACTTGAGACAACTATAAACAGTAAATAATAGTAAGAACGTGACCCTGATAAATTAATGGACTCATCCTATAAAATGAGATATGCCCGCCAACTTCTGTCGTCTTCATTTGCCATTATATTTTCCGGTGGTACTCCTTATCATCTTAAACTTGATCGTTGCTAGGAATGTGATGTGATGTTGCTCGTAGAAATTCATTTTCGGATAGAAAAATCACTGATAGTATATATTTACAGATTTTATTATTAACGTTAAATTTATATATGTTGCTTAAAACTGCTGTTCTCCATGTAGTAACAAATGCAATACAATACATGTACATCATTAAGAGATGCAGTAAATCTTATTTGTTTTTTCAAATGGAATTATATTTGGGTCAAGTAAAGTTATCATTTTAACAAACAAGGACGTGACGTTAGGGTACTGTTCATATAAACTGCGTTCCGTTGAAGCTCTTTCGGAATACCTTGACGATAACATGAAAAACAAAACATGCCACACCATCGAAATACAGAATAATTCCGAAATCTGATCGACACATTCTAGAAGTTATAAGTCATGTTGCACTAACAATCCTCTATCACTGTAATAATCTGTTCAGTGTATATGAGTAACACGGTGGGTATATTATAAGATGTAGCAACTACTTACCTGGGTTCACATCCGGTTTTCGATGCGTTCTGTGATGCTCATCATATTAGTTTTCTACATTTTGTTTTTATTTTTGTCTTGCTTGTCTCCGTCCTGTGTCTTGTGTACCCAATCTTGTCAGATTATCTGGATTGTTCAGGACCAGTCCTATCCATCTGTATACACATTAAAAATATCAAAGTGAACAAACTGTCAGTTAGAATCAAATAACTATGGCCTGAAACTAAAATATCGTAATGGTATCCCCAATTTTCTTTGTAGATGTAATCAAGAGCAATATTACAAATAATACTTTATGTAGGTATAAAAAAATAGCATTGACGACCACTTTATGCACAATTAGCAACTGCTGCTATGTATGTTACGTGTACGGCCACACGCTATAAATATGGATGTAGATGAGGACGAGAGATTATAACATTTAGACGCAAATTAAAATACAAGAACGGTGCTTTTATTGTTGTCCTACATTTCACAGTCACAGAAGGATATTCAATGATTAAGCATAGCTCATTAACAAGCCTGCAGTTAAGCGCTACATCGGGGCATGTGTGCCGTTCTGATGTCATTTGGTGTATAAAATGTTCTTCCTAGATGCACATGTATCAACAAGAGGACACTCTACGAGTGACGTAATGCTAAGAAAACCGTCATCACTGTACGTTTATCTTCCTCTTCTACTAAGGACAAGCTATGCATCTGTCTTAATTCTTCATAATCAAGAGGCACACTTGTAAACGGTTATTTCTACGTAATGTTTATCTACCAAAAGTCATCATTACATCTGCTATGTTTACTTTATGATCATTTTAATATGTGGTCGTCATGGTTGAAAAGAGTTTAAATGTGGTTATAAATAATTGACCGCTAGGAATATTTGTATCGAACTAGGAGGATTCTGGGATTTAATCTGCAGCATTGGTAATTATGTATCTCAAACTAGGTATTATTGCTTTGTGTTGTTGTTATTGATGTTGTTCTTAGTGGATTTCTCGAAAATTAATAGTAACATTGTTATATAGTTAATATAGTTATAAAACGAACATAAATTGCATACAAAATTCATAACAGGCACAATAATAATAAAAAAATGTAAATATAATTGTAGGTCAAGTCCCAATAAAATCAAATAAAACCACGTGTAACAAATTGCAGCGACAAATCTTCATTTAGGGTGTAATTTCTAAAACATTGATATTCACCAATACCACTATAAACAAAATCAAATAATTCGTTTCGGTGAGTCAAATTAATCCTGTTAATTATATAGTACGCTTTGTAAAGAGTTTACCGATTTGGGAAAGAATATTTCAACATATATAATTATCATACTCAGGGCATTTGGAATTCGGAAAGATCATAATAAAATGGAAAACCAAAACCTCCACACTGTCCGAACATTTGCAAAATCTACTAGGAAAGTTGTAGAAAGACGCAAAATCGATATCCGATACCCTTAGTGATCGAGTAACACGAACTCCACTTAAGCCCGGGGTGAAATCTTCGTGTGCTCTGGGAGAATAATCAACGCCTTCACCTATTACAACATCGGCAAATTAAGACATTGTATGTTCTACTTGAGCTACTACGATACCAGAATGCCCCTTTATTCACCATATCTAATGTTTCCGCACAGGTTAAAAATGTAAGTTGGCAACATGTCATCGATCTACAGGCACGTCCTATGTAAAACAATTGGATATGTCAGTTTGGTGGTGGTTAATTGCATGTTCAACAATAGTTCAGTAATATCATGGTGGTCAGTTTTATTTGTGGAGGAAACAGGAGGACCCAGATAAGACCACCGACCTGCCAAAAGTAACTGACAACCGTTACCACATAATATTGTACTCATCTCTCTGACCATGATTCGAACTCACCACATCAGTGATGATAGGTTCTGATTGCATAGAAATTTGCAAATCCAACTACGATACGATCACGACCACAACGGCCCCTACAATTTGATACATTACCACATTGGATAACCGTTGGGCTTATATTGTTGTTAAATGCTTTTGCCCATTTTATCATAAAAGTGACAATAATAGAAAAGGTCTAAATAGTTATCTTCTATTGTAGTATCATCGAGAACAGGAACTGTAATATATGTTGCTTCACCGGTGGATAATAATGTGTCGGTGAAGGTATAAGGATTTGTGGCGAAACTATAGGAGTTAGCAATTACTCATTTGAATTTTTCCCAGGGAGAATGGGGTGCACTAAAACAGAGGCCCGTAAGTCGGATTCCCTGGGCGTCGTATGTCTTTGTCAAAACCAGGTACTGTTAAATAAATTATAGCTATATGAAAAACAGGAATAATAAATTAATCCATCAATATGCATAAGTCATCCTTAAAAAACGAGCCTTACATCATATGATATCACAAAAATCATCCATTTTTCGATATAATATGCTCAACAAGAAAAGTGCGAAAGAACCAAAAAGATACTCAGAAGCTGTAATTCGAAGAAGAAAACACCTCGCAAGTAAAAATGGCATCAAGACTTATCCACGGTTGAATCATTATATCAACTTTTGATTCGTTAAAATCCCGGGTATTAAAAAATATTCCCTAGTGTTGCTATGCCATATAGCCGGGTGTAACTAGCCATTTAACCAGTCAAATATTGGATAGGAACGTAAATAACATAATATCAGATCATGGCATATTGGCTGTACGTATTATGTATACAGTAACACAACCAGTAGCAGTATCGTAAATATTTGTTTGGTGTTTAGCCTTGGTTGTGCACACTAGTGTCTGCTCAAATTGTAGTATATGTTGGCTGGGAGGAGACTGTGTAAGTTATTAACTCGTATATTATCATTTTGTCTGTTTGAACAATAACATACGCTACAGTAGTACAATTGCATTGTACAACATATATGATTGATAATGTATTATTTAATTTTGTAGGATCCTATGCTGTCCTTGTAAATTCTAGGTTTGTAGCATTGAGCTGTTGATTATAATTGTCACGTACAAAGGGTGAGAATGTCTTGAGAATGTTATGATACATTTATCTATAGAGGACAAAGAGTTTATGTCAAACTTGTTCTATCTTTTTTTTCATTCATGTATTTAAGGGATATTTGAAATTTTTGAACAGGTTATGCAAGAATAACCTGTTCAAAAATTTCAAATATTCGTGATGATTTAATTTTTACAACAACATTTAATGATTCCTCGATTTTAATTACGATTATTTCATGTGACTATTTGAATTTGTCGTTGAAGAATTAATATGTTGGCGACGTCACAATACCAGCCCAGGTTATCGAGCATAATCAGAATGTTCTCCGAGTGGATCTGTCAATTAGATTGCAGTATTCAAGTCAAATTCAATTATTAGTGTATCCAACGTTTTTTCCTCGTAACACGATGCAATTCCTTGAAAAAGAAGAACAATAATGACTCGAAATACCTATAGCTGTTTCATTTTCACATTTCTTGTAATGGCCTCGGTGTTGTAATGACTCGCGTGCTCACTTGTATGTCGTAGGTCGTTGGTACGAGCCCAAATCTGGTCAAACCAAAGACTATACAATGGACATGTATCACTTTTTGGCTAAGCATGCAACGATAATGATACTCAGCAATGACTGGTTGGCTCGGAATCAGAATAATGTGTACGATTGGGACGACATGTCAATCCACTGACTGTTACTTCAGTGAGATAGCACTATAACAATCCAACTAAGCGGACTTCATCATCATTGAACATTAGCCTGTTCTATACGATCTTGCTAATGCATATTGTTATTCATTAAGCATACAACATACTTTTTATATATTTGTAAGCTTTGTACCCGTTGGCATTAGACATGTAGTGTCACATTTAAAAGGGGCAGGTTTAATATATATAAAATTCATGCCACGTTATATTGGGTCTACGGATTATGTATATGTAGCACAAGGAAAAGCAATGTCTGTCATATTTGTTTGGTTTTTAGTCTTCGCTATGTACACTAATGTCTTCAAAAGTTCACATGTTCAAGAGCTACACGTGCAATTATAATCAAGCGCTACACAATGTGACCTAATTGCTTCTATTGTCATGGTTTGGGACAATGAAATCTGCTTCAACTAAAATTGTGTTATTTGTTATGTAAAATTGTTAATTGCAGTAAACAAATGTATTACTAATTGTCTCCATCACAAAACAGGGGGTCTTGACTTTATTGCATAAGGGAAGGGAACGGGAAGATATAAAAAAAAACTGGAGACCATTGACATTACTGAATTGTGATTATAAAATAATTTCGAAACTTTTGGCCGAACGATTAAAACATTTTTTTTACTAAGCTAATACATTCGGACCAAAAAGGGTTTGTAAAGGGACGAACTATAAGTGAAGCAAACAGAATGATACAAGACATTATACAATACGTAGACGAAGAATGTGAGGAAGGGGTGATAGTTTTCTTAGATCAACAAAAAGCTTTCGATCGAGTTGAATGGGGGTGGGTAGACTTCGTGTTAAAAGCATCTAACTTTGGGGAAAAATTTAGGGGGTGGATTCAAATGTTAGCTAAAAATGCTACAACATCCATCAAGACAAATGGATTTGTTTCAAAATTGTTCTCCATATCTCGCTCATGTATACAGGGGTGTCCCGTCGCACCGCTAATTTAAATATTGCAAGCCGAGCCCATGGAGGAAATAATGACATAAAGGGGATTAAATTACCAGGTGAACCGGGTGGGAATGAATTAGAAACCATAATTAGTATTTTTGCAGACGACACACAACTTTTCAACAAAGATGAACATTCTGTTGAAAAATCGTTTGACATACTTTCAAAATATGAAAAGGCATCTGGATCAAGAATTAATTATAATAAAACAAAAGCTATTTTTTTGGCACTGTTCGCCATAGAAAACCAAAATTTAATAGAATATCATGGATTAAAGAAAAGGTAAAACCTTTGTGGGTACATCATGGTTACAATGTTGACAATGATACAATTTGGAAGGACATTATTGATAGAATGAAAAATTGTGTACAAGTTTGGAAAAGCAGAAAACTTTCTAACAAAGGTAAAACGATAATAGTGAAAAATCTTTTGTTATCATCTTGTGGATTTGCAATTGAAATGAAGAGCAATCCTGATAAATTTAAAAAAGAAATCGAATCATTAATTTGGGACTTTATATGGGATGGGAAAGTAAATCAGATTAAAAGAGATGTATGTTGCTTAGATATAGAAAAGGGTGGAATGAGTATGGTTAATATAGATTCTTACATTGAAAGTAGAAGAATCAAATTTATTTATCGCATCATTAATGAACCAATCGAAAGTTGGAATGTTATTGGAAAATATTGATTAAGTAGACTTGATTTGAAATTTAATGAAACTTTTTTTGTTTGTAAATGCACAAATATTTCATCCTTAAATTTAAAGAAGTATCCATTGTTTTATCAAAAATCATTCCAAGCATGGACAACATTTTTACAATGTACTCAAAAGGTGCAAACCAGAACAGATATTTTACAGGTTAGATTATTCGGGAATTGTAATATAACTTACCAAAACAAAGCTTTAATATTTTCTTCTTTTTTAAAAAGTAATATAAGAAATATTCAAGGCATATGGGATGAAAATTCAAAACAATTCATCGATTGTAATTTATTATACTCTAATTTGATAGACAGGAGAAATTGTATCTCAGAATACTCTAAAATTAAGAAATGTATTCCAAATAATTACTTAAATTTATTTAAAAATGAAAATGAAGATAGAGATAACGAAGCAAAAAGTAGAAATAAAATGAAATTGTTAAATAATTTAAAACTTACAGATATCAAAGAAAAAGTTATTAATACAAAAGACGCTAAAGTTAAAATTATACAAAAAAATCTTCATAAGAAATCATTACCAAAATGTCAAGATAAATGGAATAATATTTATAATGAAGAATTTCACTGGCCAACAATTTTGACTAATCTTAAAAGGCTGGACATCAGTAATAAAATTAAAGAATTCCAATGGAAATGCATCCATAACATTATCAATACTGAGAGTAGACTTCGAAAAATTAACTTATCCAATGGAAAATGTCATCTTTGTAAAGAATCAAATATTCAAGAAGATCTCCAACACTTGTTTTTTAAAGGCAGTATAGCAAACTCCTTCATATCAAACATCACAATTGTAAAGAACACTTTAGAAATGGGAATTGGTAACATAAATGAGAAAAGTATGATGTTTGGATTCAATATAAGGGGTAAACATGAATTTCTATTAAATACATAAATTTTTATATCTAAGTGGTCTATTTGGAAGGCGAGAAAAAAAGTTAAACATGACAAAATTCATATCAATCAAACTGTACTTTATAACATATGGAAACAGACTTTAATATCTGAACTAAATATTTTGCTAAAAGCCAATTGTAATGACACATTAGATAAAGCCAAAATCTTGTCAATTCTATCCTTAATTAGTAGTTATTTATAATATACATATGTATGAGTAAATGATAGATGTTGACCTTATCATAAAATATCTTTATAGAGTGACTTATATGTTTTTATTATTTTTAAAATTGATATATTTAATTGTATTTCTGAAATGAGAGCATATTGGTTTTAAAATTGATATATTTAGTGGTGTTTTTGAAATGTGTATATGTGGATTCTAATTAATCTCTTATCAACCCTGGGTAAGTGATATATTGTAAAACAGGGAACCTTAGATTATCTTGCTTACCTGGGCATCTAAGGTGTTTTGTTAACAGGCAAGTCAAACAATAAAGTATTATGTTATTAAAAAAAGAAAATTGTCTCCTAGAACAAATTCGGCAATTTTTCCTAGAAGGAATGATAAAACTAAACGTTTCCATTATATACTAGTATATAATAAAGATTAATGTACACTCATTGTATAACAATATTTTCGCGGGAAAGTACTATATTCTTTATTTTAACCCCTAATAGGGTTTAATTATAAAATAAATTAAGTAAAACGATTGTACTTAATTATGACATAGCAAGCAAATGAATTCAACTTTTGATTAATATCTAACAAGTTGGCTACCAAATTAGAAACAGACGGATCTGCATCCAGACTCTGGAACTGGTAGCTCCAGTAGTTTTGGTAAGCATCACTCCATGAAGCTGCTGAGAAAACGACTGACCCACCAACACTTCCATAGTAGCCTATGAGATAAATACTACGGTTACACGAAATGTCACTTCAAGAACACGTGTTTTTATACTCGGTTTTCATCACAGATTATATTACTGTTAAAGTAGTGTTATAATCGGGGTATTTATTACTCTGGACTTTGCTTTTAACTGAATCCAAGAAAATTGGTGCCAACGAGTAAAATATTGTCACAGTAATTTACATAATGTTTTCTTCTTTTTGTTTACCTAAATATTTGTATACTACACTAAAGTTAACTTGTAGATGAAGTGGTCTTTTGTTCGACTATTTAACACTTGTGTTCGTTTCTATGTTATAAGGAGATGGTCGAAAGCATACGATGACATAACTTTCTAAATGTAAATGAAATGTGTATGTATTCCAGAAGAACCATTGGTAAATCGATAAAAAACACACATTTCCAAAATCCAATATATGGTATTGTATAGCCATACGACTATTGATGTAACTGTTATACAAACTATGGTGAAATATCTGCATTTCATATAACTTTCTCTAGTTCTCCGACGAAAGCAGAGTAAGGTAAGATTGTCATACAAAATAAAAGAATAGATAAACCCTACAATAGAATGACATAAATGAAGCCACAATCGCCTACCGCTACACGGAGTCAGCGAGTGTAAACAACTTAATGAGAAGTTGACGAGGTCCGCGTTGTACTAGACAGTCCACGGATAGATAGACACATTATCCTGATTCTGATCCAACCAGTATTTGTTCTGTCTCCTGAAAACTGCGTGTTTAGTGGAGTAACAACACTTACAATTTGCACAGTCCTTTGTTTAACCCGATCAGTGTTCGAACTATATACCATACTCGAGGCAAGCACACTAAACATTACACAGCCGATGAACCCATGGCCTACCACATCCGATGCGGTTACCGTAAACTCTATCAATATCAAATTCAAACACATTACAATATGGTGATTGTTTTGTTTAGATGAAACTTTTTTTATTAAATTCTGAAGCAGAGTGCAATATAATACAAATATACAATTACATATTGTAGGATTCAGCTATAAGTTAACTATTTCTTATGCTAATCTATCGCCGTGTTTATTTATGTGAACGGAATCCGTATTGTTATTGCATAGTGGTTTTGTTTTCTCTCGTTGTTTTCGTTATTCTTTTTTATATTGTACTGTCTAGTATGATTGGGAGAAGATTGTCTAAGTTATTAATATTTGTAACATAAATACGCATTTCTCCTTTGATGTTTTTATGCAGTAATCAACTTAATAATAGTGAACTTTTACAAACCATGGTCTAAGATGAAAATCATGGAATAACATTTTGATGTTATTCCATGATTTGTCGGACCTCGTCGAAAGCGTCCAATATTGATTTCTGTTACAAACCATATATACCATGGATCTTACTCATGAACTTATTTAAACCAACTCATCCTTCGGATTCGTTGGTTTAAATAAGTTAATTCGTAAGATCCATGGTATATATAATACATATATTATCATGTTGTCTGTTTGAACAATAACATATGTATAAAGCATATAGTACGATTTTCTTGTAAAGCATATGTGATAGATACCGTATTGTTTAATATTATCGGATCCTATGTTGTCCTTGTAAATTCTAGGTTTGTGCTGTTGGTTACAATTTTCCCATATAAATGATGAGTATTTCTTCTTACCATATACGTTATGATATATTTTTCTTGGGGATAGAGAGTTTATGTCAAACTTGTTTTATTGCTTTTTATTCATGCATTGTTGTATCCAAAGTGATTGTCTCGTAACACGATGTTCGTGTCCCCGCTTGCAAATGGTTGAGGAAGAAGAACAATGATGACCTAATTGATGTACATGATAACCGCATCGGTGGTGCGAATCACATCTTCAAATGTTCGATTTTATTAATATACCTTCATAGGAAATGTTGCTCTCGTTTGATAATAGTGTTAACTTAGTGAAAACTTATCTGTTGAATTCATAATTGAATTTCCATATAAAATAATTTGTGATTATTTATATCAATTTAAATTTACCTGGTAGAAGTATATGGTAAACAGATTAAAACACAATATTTTCCATATCATACAGACTAGCGAAACAGAAATCAAGATGCTACAAGTTGGTCTATTATAGAAGTGCATAGCGCAACTAGCAAACGTGGGTCTTATATACTTTTTTGTTTGTTTGTTACCATAGAGCTACAATTCTAGTTATTATCACTATAAGCTGTCATTATGATAGAGACTGTTGTTATATGATTGTTTTATTCTGTTCATCCTCGTAACAGGGTAGTGGTATTTAGTCTGCTATAGCCATCACTGACTTTAAACCAATTACAGGGTCAGGTAACCAAATAACAGGATTAGTACACACAGCGAATATAATGATTGATTGGTGTTTAAAGCCAACTTTAACAAAATTTCAGCTATATTGTAACGTGTACAAATGTTATTATTAACTTACCGAATACTACATTATTTAATTTAGCTATATTATTGTCGGAAAAGCTATATTAATAAAACTAATTATTGTGGGTGTTTCTTAATCTAGATGTCTGTATACTCAACTTTAGAATTCTAGGTTTAAGAAAAATACAGAAAAAACAGGTGTATGCCATTTGAAGTAATGCCATTTCACATTGAATCTTTCATCTTGAAAACAATGTTAAAAGCATATTAAATTTCAAACCCGATATGACATTTCATAGCATGAATATCAGTCTGTTCTTGTGTGATTAATTTGACTTAAATCTTAGAATTATCACGTTGACTAGAATCATCAACTTTGTTATTGTTGCGAGGCTATCTGTATATGTTTATATAAACTTGTGGAAAACAACAGCAAAAAGCTAAAAAAAAAACAACAAAAAAACCAACAAACAAAAACAATAACAAAATAAAAATAAAACAGACATATTAACAAGCACCACTCCTCCCCTCCGAAAAAGGTGACGTTAAGCACCATAACTCTATCATGCCTATATCATGACATCCAATCTACCTATTCACATTCACTTGGAAGGTTTATTTTCTTTGCCATGTTCTCATCCAGTATCATTAGCATATACTTTGTAAAATGACAAGTGCATTTCTGTTGTTTGCGGCAGAAGTATTGACATCTGATGAATTCAAACATGATAGTATTAAGGTAAACTGGACTTGATGTGGACAACTGTAATACATGTATGTCATACTTGAAATGGTCAAGATGCTTGGTCATTTCACAGTCGAGAATCATCTCTTTTTTTTGTGAAATATGATAAGTTGTGAATTCCGTTCTGTTGTAATCCGGTGTATGATTGTTATGTAGCTGTTGAAATATATTATTTCTGAACAGGCGTGTTTATCATTGTGCCAATATCTTAAGATATTTATGATAATAGCGGCTCGGCAACATTACACAACTACATAGGGTAAATTATAATAGTTTAGTATTTAGGTGAATTCGACTTAATGGGG
>MJUT01001225.1:61105-81390 GCA_002080005.1 Gigantidas platifrons | reverse complement strand
CTTGAAGAAACCGAGCACCAAGTATCCTTAAACTGTGTCATCCATATAAAGTGGGAAATCGCTCCTAATAGCAGTAGCTGAAAGTAACCCTTTAATTGAAAGGTGTATTGATTGTGTTTAATGGTGTTTAAAAACGTTAGATAATTAGATAAACATTTCGGTGTGTAATATAACACCCATATATACAATAGGTTATACATCGCTTGAATGCTTGCAAACGATAGAACACCAGGTTACAAGCAAATTAAAACGAGGACAACCCCTAAAATCTATTTTGTTTTTAAATTTAAGTAAAACAATACATGTACGACTGTGAATGTTTTGAAGATAAAAATTTCAAATGAATGGACTATAATTAATAATACGACCCGATGTAAGAGGAATAGCAAGTAAATGGACTGACTATTAGATTAATAATACGCTCCGGTGTAAGAGGAATAGCCAGTAAATGGACTATCATATTAATAATACGACCCGGTGTAAGAGGATTAGCCAGTAAATGGACTATTAGATTAATAACACGTTCCGATGTAAGAGGAATAGCCAGTAAATGGACTATTATATTATTATTGTACCTCAGTGTATGAACATCACTACACAATTTTCTACATTAAAATTGCTATTTTTCTCCTTTTCCAGTTGTTTGACTATTGACCGGTCCATAGCTTTTAGACTATGGACCGGCAATGTGAACCGTTTTCGCGGACTTTTAGTTGCGCAAGTGGATTGGATAAAAGTTTTATATTTATTCGGAACACTCGGACTTCATCGTCTATTAACGAAAACTCTGAAATTTTCAAAAAATTTCAAAAAAACAAATTCAGAATTTTCATAAGATTTCAAAATTTTCAGTTTTCATAAAATGTCATACAATTTTTTAATTTTCAAAAAATTTCAAAATTCTAAGATTAAAAAAAAATTTAGTCCAAAATTTCAAAAAAATTAAAAATGTTCATTAGACTTATAGTTACCATGTACATTTATGTTGAAGTCTACTCTCTCAAAAGATTTAAACTCTTATGAATGACTGGGGAAATAGCATAAAAATGTCCATGAGACAATATTCAGATTCATAATGCAAAATACTGGCAAAAGATGCGTGATCTTATTGGTCTTTACCATTTTGAGGTGATCATTCAACTATGAGTCTTATGTTTTTCGGTATAATAAAATACTTATAGACCGTGTATTAGGGAAAAGCAAGTTCGCTGTCCCCTCGGCTCTGACTATTGAACTCGGCTTCGCCTCGGTCAATGATCAGTGTCTCGTGGAAAACAAACTTCCAATTCCCTCATACCCAGTCAATAAGTATATAATAATACGCTCCGGTGTAAGAGGAATAATAAGTAAATGGACTATTAGATTAATAATACGACCCGGTGTAAGAGAAATAGTCATTAAATGGACAATTCTTCCACCAAACAGCTGGTGAAACATTCATTGTTACAGACTCATTTGTTAATGACTGAGGCATAATTTTATCATCACACATAAATTTCATTAAATCAGGCACGAGTTCTAGATTCTCCTCTTGAAGCATTTCCTGTGCAGAAGTTATCTGATTGGACTTAAGTTCCCCCCCCCCCCGCTGTATCTAGGGTGCAGAATGTTAGCCAAGAAGTGGCTGGGGTCATTGCTTGGTTAAATCGCTTTTCTACAGTTTTCATTTATTTTTAATGTATTGTAAAATTCAATTGCTAATCAAACTTAAAAAACACCCTTAGGGAAAATGGCAGGCATAATTGTATCGATAAAAGGGCTAATTATTGTTAAATAAACATATTTGTTTGACATTTCCTAACCTGTATAATTATACATGTACATGTAATTATCTATGAAGTTGTGAAAACACTTGTTTAACAATTAAACAAATATATCAATATTTTATTGAATAAATTTCACATATATAGTACAGAAATTCAAAGGGATTACACATCAGGCACAGCCTATGTAAGTGTTTATATTAATGAGGAATCAGAATATTTCTGGTAAAATAGTAAGGAATACACTGTGAGGTTGTCCAGCTAGACATTATAGATACAAATTGGATTTAACAATCTTTATCAATTGAAATTAAGAATATTTCAACTAAAACGATCTTTTGGTTTCATGTTTACAGTTCAACCAAATCAAACAGAATGAGAATCCACATGTATTAATTTTAAAGAAAGAACTTTTCACAATTGTTCATGTGCATTCATGTACAAATAATGTATGATTTAGATTTTCTTGACCAATACTCACTGAGATTACTACAGTATCTAATAAGGGCCTTAGGCAGAGACTTATAAAACACTTTTTTATTGAAGTTTAACCTTACAAAACAAATATTTCATATTGACCAGTATTGCCTAGTAAAACCCGGGTTTTCCCAGTATTGCCCAGTAAAACCCGGGTTTTCCCAGTATTGCCCACTGGTCTGGGAAATACTCATAACATCCGGGTTTTTGCCAATCCTGGATTAATACAATGTAAACAAACTTAGATATTTTCATAACCCTTTTCTTTGTCGATACACTAACATCTAACAATGTCCCGTGTAATCCTTCATCCATCTTTGATCGTCCAATCATATACAAGACAGTTATACAGTTATGTAATATTGACCATTCGGACAACAGCTCTTGGTGTGTACTCCATTTTGATACCTAAAGATTTAGTAAGAAGAGCTTGAAAATACCAAAGGGTCAATCAGAAACCGAAATCGAAGAAGATCAGACAATACAATCAATAGCCAAAAACAAAAAACAAAAGGACAAACAACGATCTACAAAACATACACATAAAACTAAAGATCGAGTAACACGAACTACACTAAAAACCGAGGGTGAACTCAAGTGCTCCGGACGGGTAAGCAGTTCCTGTTCCATTAGTGGCACCCGTCGTGTTGATCTAGTTACACATCTGGTGATAAGTCATGAATGATTTGTCGGTTAAAAATATGAACCTTGTGTGAACCCATACGGAATATCATTAAATATTGGTGTCATTTTGATCAGATTGCATCTACCCATGCAATCAATCTATATCAACATTTCGATCTCCGGGGGTGGAGAGATATTTGTACTTTATACAACATTTATCATAAATGTGGTGTAATAGGTAACGTCTCACCTAGGGTGTTGTAGATTGTTGGTTCGTTTTCCCGGTCGGGTCAAGCTAGTGAATATAATATTATTATATGCTGCTTCACCGATAAGTACACAGTATTAAAGTGTAAGAGTAAATAATGGTTTGTTCTGAACTGGGATAGTGTGTGTAGGGCGACTTGTCTACCATCCACGAACTGTTGCATCAGTGAGTTAGCACTATAAAAATCCAACTAAGCGTGTTTGTCTAGTCCAAAGCGGACCTCATAATCTCATTGAAGTGTAATACAAACGTAGATATCAAGCTTAGTGCGGATGACACGTATCTAGAACATCCATCAACAGACACGCTCAACGCTAAAATTACTGAAAGCCAAATAACTTAAAAGTCTTTGGGAGCCTGAAAACCAAAGGGTCTAAATAGCATTGCAAAAATCGTCAACGGTCTGAGGAAGAGAACCTTAGTTTTTATAATAATAACATGATTTAGGCGACTTGTTATCGTTATGATATAGCTGCAAAAATAGCACAGTTGGTGTTTTAAAAAATCTCTCACTCACTAATACAACTTGATACGATTAAGTGCCAGTGACTTTGTTGTTTTCCTCCTAGTATTCCGGTCCCCCTATCAATAAAGTTAACTGCATATTTAACTTATAACTGAAATATTAATGAATGTATCAAACTTACTGCATATATAACTTATAACTGAAATATTGTTGAATGTATCAAACTAACCGCATATATAACTTATAACTGAAATACTGCTGAATGTATTTACTAACCGCATATATAACTTAATCTGAAATAGTGTTGAAAGTCTAAAACTAATCTCATATATAACTTATAACTGAAATATTGTTGAATGTATCAAACTAACTGCATATATAACTTATAACTGAAATATTGTTGAATGTATCAAGCTAACCGCATATATAACTTATAACTGGAATAGTTTTGAAAGTCTAAAACTAATCTCATATATAACTTATAACTGAAATATTGTTGAATGTATCAAACTAACCGCATATATAATTTACAGCTGAAATATTGTTGAATGTATCAAGCTAACCGCATATATAACTTATAAGTGAAATAGTGTTGAAAGTCTAAAACTAATCACATATAAAACTTATAACTGAAATATTGTTGAATGTATCAAACTAACCGCATATATAACTTATAACTGAAATATTGTTGAATGTATAAAATTAACCGCATATATAACTTATAACTAAAATAGTTTTGAAAGTCTGAAACTAATCGCATATATAACTTATAACTGAAATATTTTTGAATGTATAAAACTAACCGCATATATAAATTATAACTGAAATATTGTTGAATATATCAAGCTAACCACATATATAACTTATAACTGAAATATTGTTGAAAGTCTAAAACTAATCGCATTTATAACTTATAACTTAAATATTGTTGAATGTATCAAACTAACCTCATATATAACTTATAACTGAAATATTGCTGAATGTATAGCATTAACCGCATATATAACTTATAACTGAAATATTTTGCAAAGTCTAAAACAAATCGCATATATAACTTATGCCTGAAATTTTGTTGAAAGTCTAAAACTAACCGCATATATAACTTATAACCGAAATATTGTTGAATGTTTAAAACTAACCGCATATATAATTTATAACTGAAATGGTGTTGAAAGTCTAAAACTAATCGCATATATAACTTATAACTATAATATTGTTGAATGTATCAAACTAACCGCATATATAACTTATAACTGAAACATTGTTGAATGTATCAAACTAACTGCATATTTAACTTATAACTGAAATATTGTTGAATGTTTAAAACTAACCGCATATATAACATATAACTGAAATATTGTTGAATGTATCAAACTAACCGCATATATAACATAACTGAAATATTGTGGAAAGTCTAAAACTAACGCATATATAACTTATAACTGAAATATTATTGAATCTATAAAACTAACCGGATATATAACTTATAACTGAAATATTGTTGAATATATCAAACTAACCGCATATATAACATAACTGAAATATTGTGGAAAGTCTAAAACTAACCGCATATATAACTTATAACTGAAATATTGTTGAATATATCAAACTAACCGCATATATAACATAACTGAAATATTGTGGAAAGTCTAAAACTAATTGCATATATAACTTATAACTGAAATATTGTTGAATGTATCAAACTAACCGCATATATAACATAACTGAAATATTGTGGAAAGTCTAAAACTAACCGGATATATAACTTATAACTGAAATATTGTGGAAAGTCTAAAACTAACCGCATATATAATTTAGAACTGATATTTTGTTGAACGTTTAAACCTTACCGCATATGTAACTTATAACTGAAATATTGTTGAATGTACAAAACTAAATTATAGCTGATATTTTGTTGGAAGTAGTGCTAAACATCGGTAAACCTATAAACTATCATGATAACTACTGGTCAGCGAGTAGTTCTCACCATTATTTTACCTTTTTTATCAAATATTTTTAAGACTGAAGTAAATGAGAAACCTTTATTACACCCCATTATTACTTTGTATAACCCATAACGATTTACATACGAAATAAATTTCCATAATGGAGAGCGTACGCTGATCGGGGATCCGTTATTATGATGTTGCATTTTTAACAGAAAATGACCGAAACAGAAGCAATTCTCGCCAACTTTCGGAAATGTTGTCTTTCGTGAAGCTAAAGCATTATAAGGAAAGAAAAGTGATATTTTAGAAAATTAAAACCCTTTCTTAAAACGTGTTCAGGCTTTTGTGTTAGTTTGTAGGAAATTCTTATTAATATTCATCGGTGTTTTAATGGCTGTCATGCTCTCCCCTACGCCGCTCACCTCATTCCGTAAAATCCATCCTTTTCAAGAAAGGTTTACCTGATAATTTTCATTTTCTTTATGAAAAGTAATAATTTCAACTTTTCTAGAATTAATTTCAATACAGTGCATGCGCATGCAGCCATTTGCATTCACATGGAATTTATTTTTAATCTGCAATCGTGAGTATTTTGGATTGTCACGATGAGTGATAATGCAAAATGTGACTCTTTTTAGAAAGATTTTAAAGATTTGAAGATATAAATTGGAAATATAGTGTCACTAGATGTTCCGATAATCATACCATGTGTTTTTCTATTTTAAGAGTAACGACACAAGTGACCCCCTGTTGATGTAACGACAGAATGTGGGGTGCAGCAGGGTTTTTACCCGATTTTAACGATATTTCACAATGAAATTAGATAAAATTTAATACGAAGGATAGGTACGGCGTCCTTTAATGATAGTGAAAAAATCGGACGAAAATTCGCGAGCGCTCGTGCTAAATGAGAAATTTGGCGAGAATTGCTTCTTGGCGAGAACTACTCGCTGACCAGTATATAGGTAAGTATAAAATAAAATCTGAGGTTAAAATATTTTTTGATTCTCAAAAAAAGACGTGCCGGATTTACCCATATGCTCGATAGGCTGAAGCATAGGGCCTTACAATTTTGGGGGCCTCCAACCAAGGTGTATAATATTTTTAACACTGTTATTGGATTTTCAAATTTATGCTGTCATAACGTACATGTACTGTACTTTCTAAACAACCCGTCAGTAATTTTCCTTGCGCATTACATTTCAGCACTCCATTTCAGAATATTGTAGAATTTTAAACACACTTCCATCTGCTTCCAGTCGTGAATGTGAGGAATTGGGAGGGGCCTCACAAGTGGAATAGCCTAGGGGCTATCTTTATCTAAATCCGGTGTCATAAAGTAAACCTTCCCCCATAGTAGATTAACCTCCCGGAAGATTTACTATATAGTAAACCTTCCCCCATGGGGGAACGTTCACTATATAGTATTTATTCCGCATAGTAAACCTTCCTGCCTACTCAAATACTGAAAAATGGCTCCGTACATTTTTTTTTACCTTTTAATCATAACCGGATATAATTAATGGTATATAACAATTAAAGTTAACACGATTAAGGTGCTAAATTCCGAATCAATAGTAATTATCCGGATTAAGGGGGAACATTTACTATATAGCAGAATATCCAGGGGGATGATTGCCTATGGATGGGAGAATGTTTGCTATATAGTAAATTTTCCCCCGGGGAATATGTACTATATAGTTTTGTATCCGGGGGGAAGGTTTACTATATAGCAAATATTCCGAGGGGAATGTTTACTATATAGTAAACATTCCGGGGGAAGGTTTGCTATGCGGAAGGTTTACTATACGACACCGGCACTGGTAATTGACCTTTTGCACATTCCCGATTTAAGGAATAACAGTACTGTATTTGAAGAGTTGGAGGTGTCAATTGTGGATTTGACGGTCGCTAATGCCCGTCAAATCCACAATTGACACCGACAACTCTTCAAATACAGTACTGTTATTCCTATTCTTATGGCATTTTCCCAACGTGTACACACTTGTTTGAAAACATACAAATAAATGACGAAATACAAATGTATATGCACTTTTCAAATTCCTTCCGCTAAAAAAATAGTAATGTAGTTGTTTAAGGATCCGCCATCTTGAAAACGTGAAATCCTACATGTCATATGTATCCACGAAGTACCAAAGTACGTCCCACTAAGGAATATCCCGTCTTATTATAATACCGTGCATACAAGTCACCGGTAAATTTATGCTGACATAGAGTTTAAACAAGTATTTAAAATTATAACAATAACAGAACATTTCAACAAAATGTAAACAAATAAAACAAACAACAAATTTACCTTTAGTGATCCTCCATTTTGAATTGGGAGCCCCAAGTACATCCCCGGATGTAATTGTCACGTGACACACTATTTTGGTAGACCAAACAAATTGTTTTTTTGCGGAAAATGTGGCACAGTTCAATGTTAATAAAAAAAACTCCATAAAACGAAATTTTGAATAAATTTCAACCAATTTCGGCCGATCTTTTAAAGTGTCAATTTATGATGCTATTATACTGATTTCATCAATTTGTCAGAAAAAAAACGTAAGGAGTCACAACTTTTGAAGTTATTAAAAAAAACATTTGGTTGGCCTGTTGCATATTAATAGAAATTTAGGTCGACACATTGGAATGTCAACACTGTTGGGCAAACAAATTTTCTGAAGTTTTTCATCAATTTACGTATTTTTTCTGACATTTATGGCTTTCTTAATTATGACTTAAGAAATTGAAGTGTTTTTATCGAAAATATAGTTTTTTATTTAATATCTACATGTTTGAATCTCATTTTCTGCATATAGAGCTGGAAATTATTCGTTTCTATTTAGGGAACGCTCTCGATCTTAAAAGATGACGTCACGAACTTGCGCAAGCGTAGTAAACGTAAACAAAGATGGCGAACGAACTTGCGACACGGACGTACATGAGGCCCCCTACCATACCACAATACATAAAAATAATTAAAATGCCTACCTTGAAAACTTATTTTAGTCAAATTTTATCTAAATTGAAGCGTACACAAAGCCAAATAACGTCTGATCTTTACATTTTAAACTGGAAGTCTTCATATGACATCACGTTGTGTATGTGCTAAAGTCGTTCAACAATATTTTAATTTTAATTTTTGTGATTTTTAGACCCAGGGATATGCAAGAATACATTTTTACGTTCAGTATTGCATTAGAATGGATAGTAAACTCGATTTGCGACCATCAAATCTCCAATTGATGCCGTGAAATTTTCAACTATAATACAGTGATCTCCTAAATAGGCCGTTAGTGTCAAATACATAGTTGGAAATATCTGGGTCAGCCATATTGTTTACAAACAAGTGCATTCGGCGTAGGAATATAGCATTCCTTCAGGCCTGTCAACTGCAGATTTGACGGCTCTCGATGGCCAATGAAAATACGCGCTACATTATAATTGCATTAGAATTGATTATAGCATTTTGCCTTTTATCCCTTTTACATATGAGTTACTGCATTTACAACTGGAAAATGATCACTAGTCTAGCAAGAACAATGGAAAGACCAACGATTTGAATATACATTAAACAAAATAATTTGTTATTTGAACCCTGTAAAAAATTAAGAGGATAATTTTATAGAAAAAATATATGATTTACAAATCGTTACAAGTTTACAAGTTGCACAGATTATGGGAAAAATATATTTTATTTTTAGGAATAAGATGTAAAACGTATAATTTCAGAATTTAAAGTCGTGAGTATACAAATAGTCTATTTACATCTAAGCATAGCCAACAATACATGTAATGACACTGTGGTTATTTCAGGTGATTAAGGTAGATACAATGGAAAGTGTAACACCGCATTTCCATGCTGGAGTTCAGAATTTTAATATTGTGGTACAACTGCTGATCAATACCAAAATGTCGTGGAATCCGGGAGATATTACAGAGACGGACCAGATGAAAATATCCAAGTATGTCCAAAAAGCATATGACCATTTTGAAAAAGCAGACATGATGTTATCGAGTCACAAGTCCGATGTTGATGCATATGTTTTTAATTGTATAAAAATGGAAGGACAGTTAATTTTTTATATCAAAGAGGCGGAAAATATAATTTGTAAAGAATCGATTGCAATCAACGAAAAAAACAATCAAATAGAAATTACAAAACGTCACCTTCTCTCTGCACGAACCGATCTCGACCGTGCTGAACGAGCTGCCAGCAGAACTCATAGTGAGTTGCGAAGAAGAACGAGAGAGGCAGAAAGTGGCTTCTTTGCTATTCCATTAATAGGTTCTTTTGCTGCATATGTTTTGGGGCTTCATGATGCCATTAAGACAGCGGAGTATTTCCTTCGAGAAAGAAACGCACAAGCAAATACATATTTGAACAATATTGAGCGGACAGAAAATGAAATTAGTTCTTTATATACGAAATTGGAAAACATAAAGAAAGAGAAAATTGTCAAAGAAAGAGAACTAAGAGAAAGACGTGAAAAAATTGAAAAATTGAAAATGTTCCAGAAAAATATTAGCTTGTATAATGAATATTTAAGAAAGTGGATACATTTTATAAGTGTCACATTCGGTAAAACAAAGATTCTTCGCACGCAAAGTATCCATCTTATATCTGTTGATCCATTAGTCACCGTCATAAGAGACATTGCAACATATATTAGAAAATCCTCAGAAGATTTATCTGTTTATACAGATCTACGCCTCAAATTTGCAGTAGACAAATTCCTACTTCTTTCAGAATATGTTTAATATCAAGAAACAGTATCACAGTATGTGTGGGTGTCTGTTGTCTGTTTACTTAGTTTGTACTTTATTTCCAAAATAATGCCGATAATATTATTTTTAAATAAGCCCATATATCCTTGGTGGATGATGTAAACATGTAAAATAAATGAAACCATGCTCATGAGAAATTAAATGTTAGTCACATGGCCATCACAGTCTTTAAATGAGATCTACACGATCTCAATAAAGTATTGTCTATTTTTCTACAGGGACTGGGGGCTCAATGAGTTAGGTAGTTGGATTACCTAACAACTCATACAAGCCTATCACCAATACGGCGTGGGCTCGCTCCCGGCTTTGTACATTACAAAAAGGGGTGCACTCGACTCGCAGCTTCTTCCACCACTAAAACTGGTCGCATAATATATGATATAGTTGAAATATTGCTGAAAGTGGCGTTAAAACACCAAATTAAAAAACAATCTATTTTTGTTAGGTCTGACGACGACTTTGGTGAGCCTGTAAGATATAATTTTCTTACCATAGGGTCTTGATGGCTATTAATTTTTGATTCCGCAGGAAAATCGGATCTCTGAATGTGCTCCCTATTTTCTATCGGTTACTTACTAGTCACCACGGGGAGAATCTAAAAACGTTCCTTTAGGAGTCAACATGACTGTATAATAAATTGACCAATCAGCGACTCTTCTACAAATTTCAGCAGACAAGATAAGCATATGCGTTTTTGAACTCGCCCGATAGACACCGAATGTATTCATGTTTACCCCTGATGCGACCCGTAAAGGTGCGTTTTTAGATCTCCCATGCGTCGATTAGCAAACAATACCATAATATAGCTGAAAAATTGTCCACTTGTCGTTAATCACACGCCTCCAAGAGAAAACTTGCAAGGCGGAACAAGACTGCTTTGGGGCACTGGGGGACAGGCTGAGACTTCTATCAAATTTGAGGATTTTAATTGAAAATACCCCCAAAAAATGAAAAAATCAAAATAAAACATATATTGCAAAGGCTATGGGACCCTTCAGATATTCGCGGGGGCCTTCTTAGCTCTCAGGGCCCGGACCGATGTACCGGCTGAACTCCTTCTCTCATAAACCCTGATTAAGCAACAATCATGCACTCACTCACTTATAACTTTCATTGTAATTTGTTTTACATGTTACTTTCATATATTAATAGGGGCCGTCGTGGCCGTGATAGTATGGTAGTTGGATTTACAATTACCTATGCAATCAGTGCCTACCACCACTGATGTTGTGAGTTCGAATCTCGATCAGAGCGAAGTGTACAACATTATGTGATAAAGTGTCAGTGACTTGCGACAGGTCGGTAGTTTTCTCCAGGTCCTCCGGTTTCCTCCACCAATAAAGCTGACCGCCACGATATAGCTGAAATATTGTTGAAAGTGGTGTTAAACACCATCAAACAAACAAATAAACATATACTAATAGTCATTATTTCATTGATAAACACAGTACGGACATTAAAATGACGTGTACTCCTAGTCTTTGTTCAAGATCCCATATTTATAATTCAATCTGTATCGTGCACACCTCATTCACCGACTTAGGTCACATAAAGGTTAAGTTCATGGTGTTTAACGCCACTTTCAACAATATTTCAGATATATCGTGGCTGTTAGTTTTATTGGTGGAGGAAACCGGAATACACGGAGAAAACCCCCGACCTGCCGTGTCGCTAACAAACTTGATCACATAATGTTGTAACCATGAACGGGATTCGAACTCACGATGTTAGTGATGATAGGCACTGATTGTATAGGTAGTTGTAAATCCAACTACCATACGATCACGTCGGCACCACCTAAGGGTAGGAGTAAATTTTAGTCAGCGACTTGCGACAGGTCGGTGATTTTCTCCAGGTCCTCCGTGTTCCTGCACCACTTAAACTGACCGCCACAATATATCTGGAATATTGTTGAAAGTGGCGTTAAACACCATAAACCACAACCATAAACCATCTGATGGTAAATATTAATATTTCAATTTGCTGTAATCAATACGAATGTAGACATTATAAAAATATGAATTGAAATCACCGGCCACTATATACACAGTTCAAAAGGAAGACATAATACGAGTATGCATTATACACAGTTCAAAAGACATAATATGCACAAATATCAATCTGTAATAAGATGTACAAACGTACATATATACATATATACATGTAACAAGAGCAACTTACACTCTATTATACATTGTTTCTTTTGAAGAAAAAATTGACATTACATTAAAATATAATGCCTTGTTTGTTTCTTTGTACATTTCATTATAGTTCCTCTTTCCTCCTGTCATGTCCATTCTGCAGTAATTTTTTATTATGTGCGTTTTCAGAGAGAAGAAAGAATCTCTGTTTAGCTAGCTGGAGATTGGTATTGCCGTCAAATCCTATATTACCGGACGAACCTTTTAACAGTTGTTCTATGTCTTTTATGGTGTTTAACAGAGGTTCGAGAGAAAACAAGGATTTTGCTTCGTCATACAAAATAGTTGTCTTGCCAAAGGCAGTGGAGATATAGTTCGTACATTTCCCCAGACTCTCACGAACCGTGTTGATTTCCTTTTCGATTTTTTTCAGTTTTAAAATATATTCCTGTTGTTGTTTCACTTCTATTTCTTTAATATTCTTGTCTTCCTTCAATGTCTCTAATTCGTTTTGTAATGTAGACAGTTCTTGTTCTCTCTGCTGAACAACTGCCGCTTGCCGACTGACTTCCGCTGTAGCGTGTCTAACGTTGTCTTCCGCACGATCAATAGCTCTGTTCAAACCAATCAATTTAGCAATAAGGCTACCGATAATAGGTATTTTGAATAAACCCTTTCTCTTTTTCCCTTTTCGCCTTTCGTATTCATTTCTAGCAGCTTCTACATTTCTATTAGCCGAATTAAGATGTTCTTTAGTGTTTTGTAGAATGTCCATTGCGTCTTGGATTTGTTTACTTTTGACCTCAATCGCGGTTGTTTGTTGTTGTACCTTAGATTCAGAACTTCTTGCATCGTTAGATAATTGTGTTTCGACTGATATAATTTTTTCAAATGCTCTATCAATAATGGACTTGTGTTTTGCAGACTCGATATTTGCCTTCTCAAAACTATCATATGCTTGTTGAACAGGTCTTGACATTGATTCTATTATCGTGTCTGCTTCCGACTTAGAGAGCGAGTTCCATGATGCTTTTGTGTTCAGCAAAATTTGCAAAATAAGTTGCAGACTCTGAACTCCGCCATTAAAGTGTGGAATAACACTACCAACAAAATTGGACTCGTACACTTCCACAGATGATTCCATGGTTACTACACGTATTTGATGTCTGTGAAATAAAAGCATGTTATTCATTAAAATTAATACATTTATAAATTTTAACTTTTTCATTATATAAAAAGCTCCTTCTTTATCGATGTATAAGTAGAACAACATGGATTGCTAAATACAAGCTTAACACCGCTGACGAGGGTTCGAGTATCGTTACCCCATCCTTATGTATTATGGTTTCCAGACAACCAAAAGCCAAAGGTTGCACAGGTCAAATCGTTATAATTGTCCGAATAAATCGTCTTTTGTAGCTGAAACAGGGGCATATAGGAGCCTGGGGTGCCAGGACTCACACTTTTCAGAGTGTGTGGGTTGGGGGGACTGTGTTTTGGCTCCCCCTTTTGTCGGCAAAATATTATGAAAAAGCTTAAATCTTAGGATGGGAGCAAATTATTGGCCAATTAACCAATGATATACGGACATGCTTTGATACCGGAGTGTTTGTTTTCTTGTAAGTTGATAACTTAGACCCCCACTTTCTGGCTGGTTCAAACCTTTGTGAAAGAATTGCTGAACGTCGCAATAAACCGCAATGACCAAACCAATCATAAATCTTTGAAAACTCCTCAAAGTTGATTTTTTTCATCGGGAGGAACGATCAATACCAATAATAATGAAATGAATTTTACAAAATGACAAAAAAATTGACGCCACACTACATAAGCTGCTTAATACCACAAACATTTGCAAATATACAATTCCTTCATTTCATCTTCAGTTCGACTGTGGAACTTACAACCAGATAATATTAGACTAAGTCCATCCATTCAAGCCTTGAAGTATTCTCTAAAATCAAATATATCTTCAAAACCAATTTATTATTATACTGGTAGTCGCCTTGGACAAATTCTCTATTCCAGATTACGAATGCAGTGTTCCTCTTTAAGCCAACATTTATAACATAAGGACATTGTCGACTCGCCTAACTGTATTTGTGGTTTAACTGAATCTACTACCCATTACTTATTTCACTGTCTGAGATACACTGCACAAAGGCAAATGTACATAAATTCTATTAATGTACCCATAAACCTGACAACAGAAATACTTCTTTTTGGATCATTCAAACTTGCACCTAATCAAAACGTTGAATTATTCTTAGCAGTTAAACAATTTGATATATGTAGTAAGCGATTCACTCCTTAAGGTATTTGTCTCTTTTTTCTCTCTCTTTAATTGTTTCTTTTATCTCTCTCTTGTGCACTTCTCTTTCACCACTTAGTTCTTCCATCTATTTGAAAAATTTCACATTTATATCTATTCAGAATAACATTGTTCTTTATAATTTAAAATTTGATATTGTATAAACTTCGAGACCAGTTTGATTATTGTAAAGAGATATACCAGGGAAACGAATTAATATAAGTTTTTCTAAGCTTGTTTTCGAATCTCTTTAATTATTTGCATTGTATCATATTGAAATTTATCTTATTGTACTATATTTATTAATTAATCAAATATGTTTAAACTAATGAAATGCGACTATTAAATATAATGGAGTCCAATCAAGGTTTAAAGGGTGATGGTTGGGATGTTAACGCCACTTTCAACAATCTTCCAGTTATATCATGGCGGTCAGTTTCATTGGTGGAAGAAACCTGAATACCCGGAGCAAACCACCGACCTGCGCAAGTAACTGACAAATTTTATCACATAATGTTGTATCGAGTAAACTTCGCCTGAGCGGGATTCGATATCACAACGTTAGTGAGGATAGGCACTGATTGCATAGGTAGTTGTAAATCCAGCTACCATGCAATCACGACCACGACGACCACTAGCTATAGGCTTAAATGAAACTATCCACTGTTAAAACATGTATGGTTTCCATTATATATGATTGTTATTCGGTTTACCATGAAGGGGTTTCCTGCTTAATCATGTGTCCTCTGTAAATATTAATAACCAATAAATTCGCTGCAAACTTGAATTTGATTATTTCACCAGAACTTCGTTTACATGAGATAGGACTTAAAATGAAATTTTATTAGACTGTATATATCTAATTTAGTGCACACGCGTGTCTGGGATAACCTACATCAGGTAGCTCATAATCAAGCGATTGGAAAGCCAAATGTTTATTACTTTTTCTCTACATTTATTCTCTAAGATGTTCCGAAATAAACATATAGCACTTGAAAAACGGGATGAATTCATGTGCCCCAGAAAGGTAAAATAAATCCCATAGACAGAAATATAATACCGGTAATTCGAATCATATATTTACATCAATAATATGGTATCTGATATTCAATAGCTTCTAGATTATTTCGCCTGCTGTTTATATGTAGTTACATGATAATCAACTTATAAAATTATATATACAGTGGCAAAAACACCATCATGAATGGTGGTTCACGTCAAAATTGCGATGATTTTTCTGCTTTGTTTTCCCATCGGGTTACTTTTGAGAAGTAAGCTGACGCTTTCAACAAATAATGGATAAATTCTCGAAAGTATCTAACTTATTACCAGTTTTCACACGTTAGTACTATAATATTTGAATAAATAAAAGTTATTTAATCCTGATATACCTTTCTATGTGTTCTGAATCACTGCAGACAACTATAGCAAAATTATATACATATAGTCATCGAGGGGGCCCGGGTGGCTCAATGAGTTAGGTAGTTGGATTACCTAATAACTCATACAAGCCTATCACCAGTACGGCGTGGGTTCGCGCCCGGATTTGTAAATTACAAAAATGTGAACTCGACTCGCAACCGCAAGTGATAAAGTTTGGTCGCCATGATATACCTGAAATATTGCTGAAAGTGGCGTTTAACACAATAAATGAAATAAAATCATATGGTCATCGTCGTTATCCCACGGCTGACCACACTCCGATGCTCTCAACTCATCGCGAATGACGAGTATCGAAACGTATTAAGTTGTGGGTTATCGACGATGGCAGATGGTGTACATTGTACCTATAGTATTATATATTTAAGGAATATTTGAAATTTTTGAACAGGTTATACGATATAACTTGGTTAGTGGTAGTTTACGCTTATATAACCTGTTAAAAAATTCCTTATTCTTGAATTTTGACAACAAAATTTAAAAATTCCTCGATTTTAATTACGATTATTTCATGTGACTATTTTAATTTATCGTTGGCGAATGAATACGTTGATGACGTCACAATACAAACCCAGGTTATCAAGTATAATCAAAATGTTTTCCCAAGCGGATCAATTAATCATATTGCTGTATTCAAATCAAATTAAATTAAATATACACATATATTGTTATAAACGTACTGTTCTAAACTTGATATGTGTCATTAATTTTATAAAAATATTGTAATATCTGACATTTAAGAAGTTGGGGTTAAATTAAAAAAAATATATAAGTCTTAGATGGTAATAATATACTAAGACGCCTTTGGCTAATTATTTTATTGATTATAAATAATTCCGGTCAGTATTATTTTAGAAATTACCTAAATCATTGCCGAATACTGTATAATGAGTCATAATTAATAAGTGTCAATTGCGGTAAAATTCAACTCGTAATGTTCAGGCAACTCGATCACGTTTTTCACGTATTTAAATTGATTTCACATGTTCAGGGAGTAAAGAGCTTGTAAAACATAAGTTTAGTTACCTATTCGTTAACTTTAACGGTTCCAGCACACCGTTATCGGTGTGCTTTCTCAGGAATTCCATAGTGACAGGTGCTTGTTCATTTAAAAGACACAAAGAGGAATCAAAGAAGAATCCAGAAGCACAGTTAACAGAATCCATAAGAGCTATCACCAGGAGAAAACAGGAAACACAATCTGAGGAAATGAAAAACAAAAGCTTCATACTTTTGGGATGGGAACCACAGGACTTAAGATTACAACAATTGTCAGATCCTGACATAGGAATCTTACAAGTAGAGTTATAATTAACAAACAAGAGACCCAAATGGGAAAGTGTCTCAAGTGGAACTTCATCACTCAAAACCTTATGGAGTCAATGGGACAGACTTGAAATAATCGGAGGAATTTTATTCAGGAAATTTGAAAGCAATGATGGACAGAGTATAATAAAACAAATGATTGTCCCACAAAGCAAGAAACAGGACCTACTGCACTATTTCCATGACATTCCATCAGCAGGACACCTAGGAGTTGACAAAACTCTGGAAAAGCTTCAAAATAGGATTTTACTGGCCCAATATGAAAGATTGTGTACAAAAATACTGCTGCTCATTTGATCGATGCTTTGCACAAAAACCGAAAAAAGAAACAAACAGGGCACCACTAGGAACATATATCTCAGGAGAACCTATGGAAAGGGTAGCTGTCGATATTTTTGAACCACTTTCACTTACAAAACAAGGGAATAAATATATCTTAGTCATCTCAGACCTTTTCACCAAATGGACAGAACCCATAGCAATTCCAAATCAGGAAAGTACCACAATATGCAAGGCCTTTTTAGACAATTTTATCACCATATATGGGACGCCATTACAGATACATTCGGATCAGGGGAGGAATTTCCAGTCTGACACGTTCAAATGGATGTGTACAGTTTTAGGTATTGATAAAGCATGAACTACAAGCTTTAGACCACAATCAAATGGTGGCGTAGAGAGATTTAATAGGACAAAATTTATTGTGAGAAAAATCAGGAAACATGGGAAGACTATCTGCAGCAGGTGATGATGGCATGTCGATCATCGGTACATGCTGCAACCTCCAGGACACCAAACTCCATGCTATTCGGAAGAGGAATAACTCTACCATGACAAGCTCTAATACCACAAGCAAGGGAAATCAATATGGATCAAGGGACATCAGATGATTATATGGATCACCTAAAAAATAAATTGGAACAAAATCATGCAATTGCAAGGAAGTCACTAAAACGGGTCTCACATTATCAGAAAAGGAGATATGATTTAAAAGCTAAAAAACAAAGTTTTAAGAAGGGACAGTCTGTTTGGATATATGAACCAACAAGAAAAATTAGCATTTGCTCAAAATTTACATCTAAATGGAAAGGACCATGTATTGCAGAGAAGAAAATTGATGATGTAACTTACCGAGTTAAAAGGAGCATGAGACAGCCTTCTTCCGTATATCATGTTGACCGTTTAGCACTTTATAATGGAAGGAAAATTCCGTCATGGGCATCACGATTTCGGAGGAACATTGTTGAGGAGGCAGACAACAGACAGTAAATTTATCTTCACCTTATAAACTTATCACAGGACAAAAATGCACTTAGGCTACGCTACCCCGTCGATAACAATATATATATATAC
The DNA here is from genome assembly GCA_002080005.1 of Gigantidas platifrons. NCBI lineage: Eukaryota > Metazoa > Mollusca > Bivalvia > Mytilida > Modiolidae > Gigantidas > Gigantidas platifrons. The sequence goes on along the minus strand of MJUT01001225.1, from coordinate 62,481 downwards.
GTCTGAAAATTAAAACAAACAGTGTTAGAATTGGATTTTTGAGCTGTTAAAATTTTGTTCTTCCCTCGACGGGATTTGAACTCACACCATTGATACACTGCAGCACCAATCGCTTAGCCTTATGTACAGCGCCCTAGACCACTCGACCACACCCACTCCATAAAAAATGAAGCTTCAATAATCGAAGTGTTGCCTTGTCTCGTAAGGAAAATGTAGAGATAGACATAAGACATGTGTCTAAGTATGTGTAGATGGTACATATATACTTAATATTATAATTTGACAGCAATCTAACTCAGCAATTTGTAATATATTGTATAGGATAATGAAGAAATCATTATGCAGTAACAGGAAATAAAGTATATTATACAAACATCTACATAATAAAATGACCACACGTTAAAAAACTGTTTGTGTAACATGATTTTGTTTGAGTAAATTATTAAAACGAGGGTTCGTGTTTCTTTAATGTTCATCTTGGTCGCCTGACAACGTTTGTGATTCAAGAAGTTTTAATTTTTTTGACGCTTGAGATACATAATTTTGCTGATTTCTTATGGCAATCTCTGCTATGCTTTTTTGAGTCTTCTGGCAATTTACAAGCAGTTCGTTTCGTTTTTTCATGATCTCATCCTGGTCTGTTGACGGATCCAAAGAGGCCAAACCACCTAAGCTGTTAATCTGATCCATTAGGTGTTCAGTGGACACCTCTACGTATGTTGACGATATGACATTTACTATGTTAGCTATTGTACTTATCTGAAATGTTTGGTCGTATATAAGTTCACGAGTCACATCTGATATAAAGTTCTTCTCTAGTTTTTGGTTCGTACCTACTTCTACATATTCAATAAAATTATCAACAGAATTGTGAAATTTAACTTTAACTATGTTCGACACCATTTGAAAAAACCTGACTAATTTCCCCCATTGTTCGCGAGCCTCCTTGATAGCTCTTAATCCTTTAATTAGCGTTTTCCTAATTTCGTCAAAATCTACTTTCTTCATATTAAACTTTTTTAAATCAATAAGCGTCTGTTCCAGTCGGCCATTATTTTCTTTCATGTCTTGAATTACACTTTCCTGTCGTTTTCGCGAGTCTTTTAAAATTTCTTTTGCCACTTCCACCTTTAATTCTGATTTTTTAATTTCAGCCTGTACTAAGCTTGATGCTGTACGTTTTGTCTTCTTCGGACCTTTGTTTTCTGAAAATGTATTTCTCAGAAACAATGTGGCATCAGACAGAAATGAGCTTGATGTTTGATAAATATCTTCCGCCTCTATAATTATATTTTGAATTATTTCTGGGTTTTGCTGCATTTCTTTACTACTGTCTATTAAATGTTCACAAACCCGAATTGCATCAGTACACAATT
>MJUT01001225.1:33097-52402 GCA_002080005.1 Gigantidas platifrons | reverse complement strand
GTGTGTGTGTGTGTGTGTGTGTGTGTTTGGTGGGTTAAAGTAAGATATATTTTTGTGTTTTCTTGATATTGGTAGAATTGTTGTTCATCACTGTTTAAACTTTCTTTTCATAATTGGTATATTTCTTGCTACTTTTGAGTTTTACAATATCAGACCCATGTAAAACCAACATTACATATGCTTTCTTTTTGTTAGAATATGTTAATTTGAAATCAAAGACCATTTATTACCCAGATTAGCTTTCAGTTTCATAAATCGATAAGATACTTGTGTAGAATATACAACAATTAAACTCAAATCAAAATGTTAGTGATTAACACTCTTCACTGGACCTCACAATAATTTACAATTGCGTACGATTTGACTTCTATAAATATCCAGAAAATAATCTTAAAATAAATAGATTTTCCAAAATTTTAACCAATTAACAAAAAAAAACCCTGCCCCCCAATCAAAATAAATGCTTTCAATGAACATTTCACTAGTACAGTACCATGTGACTTTGGACATTTAAATATTAAAGAATTGACCATCAGGGCCTCCAAGAGAAATTTTGCAAGGCGGAACATGATTGCCTTGGGGCCCCGGGGACAGGCTGCGACTTCTCTCAAAATTTAGGATTTGAGGTCCAATAAAACGACTGATTAACTTTCATATATGCTTTATTTCCTGTGCAGCAGAACGTCCAGATAACGTATACTTTATACAAAGCAGTGACAAACATAATCAGTTAATGCAGCAAAGTGTTCCTTGTTTAAATTGTTTTATAGTCAATAAAATCTGGTCTACTGCTATCAAAATAATATATCAAATATTTTTTTTATAACCCTAACCGATATCAAGAGAAAACTGTCAGGAATCATACAAGTGACTCAAATAGGGTAACATTTGCATGTAAAATAGCATAGTAAGATGAGGACAAAAGGTAAAGCAGTATTTAAGGTCACATTCACCATTAAGTTCTTTGAAAGTAAAATATTTTTTAAAAAGTTCAATATTTACCTAGACTACTTACTGAAGTAAGCTTTTCTGGGGCTTTTTTTTTGCCTGCGAAATTTCTAATAACACTATCAAACTTCATTTCTCTGGCAATGCTTAATTCAATACTCAATTTTGTTAAATCAACAAGAATGCTTGAGACATAGTAGACCTTAAGAGCCAGTCTGCGATAGATCCATGCAAATCGTAAAAATTGTCCAAATGGGTAGTCAAAAGTTGTAAAACATGTTTACATTTTCATAATCTTTGGGTATTCAGAAGTTAAGATTTCCAAGAAAAATTTGTTTGCTGCATTATTTTTCAGTTAATAGCCTTATTTGCATATTTAGTGATTTATTTAAAGAAATGGCGCCAAAATATACTATATTTAGACACTTTTCAAAGGTCAAGAAACATGATTTACTTTTGACATAAAATGTTTTTTGTATCAAATATCGCAAGAAACATCATTTAGGAACCCCAAAAATCCCATGTTAAGATTTTTTTAGCATTTAGGCAAATTGCCACAGAGGTTCATACTAAGGCTCTTAAAGTTAAGATGAATATGTTACATGTAATCAATATAAGTTTTCTCTTAAGATCATATTTTTAAGTTTAATTTTCCAATATATTTTCAAAGATGCATATTAGCTTTAAGATACCTGAAATTATTGAGCTTGGAAAATAATGGAGAATTAGTTAAAAATGCTGCCAAAATCTCCATAAAATGCTATAATTCAAGTAATTTCCACCCCATTGATATATAAACAGAAATGCTCAACACAGACAATAATTTATATGATATTTATTTGATCTATGTTGAAAAATATTTTTAGTAAAATGCAAGTTTTTTCTTCTATTATTTGTAAAATAAATAATGAATTACTCAATGGTAACCTCACTACTACTTTTTTGAATTGTCTCCCTTAGTGGAAATCTTTAATCATTTACAAGATGGCGGCCTCCAGTGAAGCAGTACAGTTTCAATTCGGTGACGGTGCGATTTTTCTCATCTTGGAGGCTGTGGCAAATCCAACCACTACACAAATAACAAAGTAGACCAGATTGATAACTGTATAAAAGATACAACCACTCCTCTCAACCGTCTGCACAGTATTGATGTATCGAGAGCAAACTTTCCAGAAGGACTTGATTTTATACAGAAGCGGTATTTTTTCTGTTGATCGTGCCGCAAAGAGTTTGTCAATATGTCCGTGGCACAAATACTTTTTTGGAATTTAATGGCATGAAAATTCTATTAAGTGTCAATTCAAAGGACATCCAGTTGGCAGCAAGGCAAAAGCTGATAGAGGAATTATACCAACCGGCAATCCTGTCCAGGGAATACTGGCTTTTCAACCTTTTGACAAAGACAATTTATTCCAGTAGGATCAGGTAAAAGTCAAATATATAAGTCTTTGTCAGTGAAGATAAATGGAATCCCTTTTCATGCTTGATTTATGACTCAGGAGTTTTGAATGTGCATACATGTATTGCAATAGTCACTGACAGTCTGAGTTTAGACTTTTGAAGTCACTGTTGTGCCACTCTGAACAGGGACTTTAAATTACACTCTCTGCTCTGAAACACAATGAAAATTCTAATTATTTCAGTGTTTTCTCTAGACCAATATAGGACTGCACTTTGCAACACTATATTTCTTAGCACTGCTAAATGTACATGTACAATGTACCTGAATTTCAAATTTATGGGGAGGACACTGCATTTATCTACAACAATGTACAATTGTGTGCCCTCAAAATTTCTGCCCTAATCACTGACTAGTGTTTAAGGTAAGGTACATGTATGAAAATTCAAATTTCAGTTTGTACCAAAGGGTTATGATTGTACCAGAAATCAGCAAAGTGAAGCTAAAAAAAAATGCCTGAAACTCAAACTCTACACCTATTTATATTTATCAGATGTTTAGTAGAAATACACATGTACAGTACAATGTATGTGCAGTTTTGCCCATTGTGATAACAAATTTTTAAAAGAGGTTTCCAGACTTATGACATTTTCCGGTCAATTTTGGCCCTCACCTGCAAAGTCCAAGAAAATTGTTGCTCTAAAATAGTGCTTCAAGTATATGTACATGCATGTATGGTCAAATAAAATTAAGTACAAAAAATGTACATGTAGTTGTGTAGGAGTGACTTGATTTCTATTTTTTTTACAAAACAACTAGATATGTGGTGTCCTGTACATTGTATTTACTGTTAGGAGTTATGGCCCTTTTTAGCTCACCTGACCCAAAGGGTCATGTGAGCTTTTGTCATCACTTTGCGTCCGTCGTCGTCCGTGTCTGTAAACTTTTCATACTTTCATCTTCTTCTTTGAAACTACTGAACAGATTTGGACCAAACTTGGCAGAAATGTTCATTGGGAGGTCCTCTACCAAATTTGTTATTTTGATTTAGATCGGAAAACCAACATGGCCGCCAGGGCCAATAATGTGTTCTGATTGGTTGAAACTTTGAAAATCTTCTTGTCAGAAACTACTCAGCCGATGGAATTGTAACATTACAGAAATGGTGACTGGATGGTTTTCTACTAAATTTGTTATTTTTGTGCCGATCGCATATCCAAGATGGCCGCCATGACTCGACTTAGTTTTAACATAGGACCCTATGGGAAAAGTGTTTAAAAAGTTTTTCCTCTGAAACCAGTGAGTCAGTTTAAAGCAAACATGGCATGAATGGTCCTTAGGTGGTCAACTTTCAAAAGAATGTCATGTGACCCCGACCTCCATCCAAGATGGCCACCATCAGCGAACATAGTTTTAGCATAGGACCCTATGGGGAAAATGTTTAAAAAGTTTTTCCTCTGAAACCAGTAAGTCAGTTTAAAGCAAACATGGCATGAATGGTCCTTAGGTGGTCAACTTTCAAAATAATGTCATGTGACCCCAATCTCCATCCAAGATGTCCGCCGTCAGTGAACATAGGACCCTATGGGAAAAATGTTTAAATTTTGTTCCCTCTGAAACCAGTAAGCCAATTTAAAGCAAACATGGCATGAATGGTCCTTAAATGGTCAACTTTCAAAATTATATCCAGTGACCGAGACCTCCATCCAAGATGGCCGCCATCAGCGGACATAGTTTTAACATAGGACCCTATGGGAAAAAATGTTTTAAAATCTTCTCCTCTGAAACCAGTAAACCAATATAGCAAACATGTCATCGATGGTCCTTCGGTGGTCAACTTCCAAAATTGTGTTCAGTGACCCCAATCTCGGTCCAAAATGGCCGCCGTCAGCGGCCATAGTTTTAACATAGGACCCAATGGGAAAATTGTTTAAAAGTCTTCTCCTCTGAAACCAGTCAGCCAATTAAAAGCAAACATGGCATGGATGTTCCTTGGGTAGTATATACTTTCAAAATTGGTTCCGGTGACCACAACCTTCATCCAAGATGGCTGCCATGAGCAGACATAGTTTTAACATAGAACCCTATAGGATTTGAATAGTAACTTAGATGTATTCGGCATGCAGACATTCTTAAGAGGACTTATTTATATCAGGTGAGCGATACAGGCTCACCTGAGCCTCTAGTTTAGTGCCCTATCCGCATCGCTGAAGAGGACTTTATATTTGCACTCCGTCTGTCCGTCAGTCCATTGTCACACACATTGTACATTTGAGACATTATAAGCAGTTAAAGGTTTAATGCTTACATATTGTAAATACATGTACCGGTACAAAAATTTCAAAACAATGATTTGTGCTACATATCTATACATATATAAGGATAAAATCACACAGAAAGTGAAACTATTACAATAGTCAACATATACATCACTGTTGTAATCAGACATTGCACATATATACATGTACCGGTATTTTCATTGTCAAAGTTGATTTTCATTAAATCCTAAAATTGATAGTAAAACAACTATTAGATACTTTGTCTAAGTTATGCGCATACTTTAAACAGCTTTATGTACCACAATCACTCCCAGGTTTAAATTATCCTGATTAAGTCTCTTTTTTTTTTTTTTTAAATGTCCTATAACCCAATATTTTCAAAATAAATACATGTACATGTTTGTATTTTTGTTACAGTTCTTAAAGGTTCAGATGCTCAAGACTTGGAACATGAAGAAAATCATACAACTTGCACAGGTATTGTACATGTACCTTCATAATTGTTAGTTACAGATTGCAAGCATTATCTGAACTCCTTATCCAGCACAATAATAATTTACCTCTGCGCATCTGTCTCTACAACTACTGTAACCTTGGAGGACATGTAATGGTAGCAATCTGATATTTTGTCACTTCAGTGTATTAAATGCTAAGTTGGGATAAGCTATTTATGGTTGATTTTGACTGGGTTTCAATGGCTCATTTAGGATTAGAATTGCTCTATGAAAATGTATATTACAGATTCTCAGTTTTCAGCTTATATCTCCAAAACTATAATAGCTTACAATGTACTAATGAAGTTATAATTAAAGTTCTTTAATCATGTTCACACTGTGTCAGAAACCTATGCTGGGTGGAATATTTAACCACAATCTAATTAAGTGATGTGTCAAGCTTGAATATAGTGTCATTACTCCCCCCTCCCCCCACTGATCAGGGTGTGACTTTTGTGGTTGTATCCATCTACATGTATGCTCTGAAAAGCATTTTATTGGTTTTCAGGTCTAGGCCTTAGATGTTTTGCATTAAAGTAGGTCACCAAAAGAAGATTATTGAGTATGTTCATTTATTTTATTCTTTCAGATAATGAAACACTTAAAGATTCACAGCAATCAACATTAACCAAGACCACCAGCAGTTTTTCCCAGCAATCCTATTCAGACTGGGAATTTTGTTTTATATTATCTTAATTGACTCTGGTATTATTACATTCAAACGAGCTAATTAGTTTGCAAAGAAAGTCCTATTGGTTTAGATACCTTAAATGGAAACTAGTCAAAATATGGTTAATTATACGGCAATTGGTAACTTTACAGCATTGATAAAGGGGGTCGTATAAACTTTTGCTTTTTACTGGGCAATGTCCTGTATAAAGCATTTAGGCCACGCCCCATTTTGGAACTTTTGCTTTATACTGGACAATGTCCTGTATAAAGTATTTTTTTAAATGGGGCCCATGACGGGGAATACGAATTTTAATTATTTCTTTTATATAGAAAACAGTGAGAAAAAAATATAGTATTGCAGTATAAAGACAATATAGGTATGGTGTCTTTTTATATGAGATTTATTTGTATTCTGCACGAAACAGGAGGACTGCTCAGCAGAGCCTCGCAGTACCCCTGTTTCTTAGCCTCATCCAAATAAATCTCATATAAAAAGACACTATACCTATATTGTGTAAATCTTAGGAATTATACCCCCACTTGTAAGAGGGGGCATACTGCAGTCATCATGTCAGTCTGTTGTCCGTTTGTCTACAAACAATTTGGGCCATACTTGTCTTGGCTACTACTGGGCAGAATAATTTCATATTTGATACACAGCTTTGACCTGATGAGTTGAAGGTTTTCTTATATTTTCATTTCTGTTGGATTTCAACTTTTGTTTGATTGTCTTGTTCAAATTTGAAACGAGTGGGAGTATCCTTAGCATGACATTGTGTGCAACCTCTTTTTTCTTTATTGTAATTTTTTCAGTTACAGTGTAACCTGTCTAAACCAAACCCTTTTCGGACTGAAGGATTTGTTTGGTTTATTCAGGTGTTCGGTTTACACAGGACCAAAATGCATTGAAACTGATATGAATGGACTTCAGAAGATGTCTGGTTTAGACAGGTTACCGGTTTGTTCAGGGTTCAGTTTATACAGGTTTCACTGTATGTATTTTTCATTTAGATCCTTCCAAATTTTTTTATAAAATGTCCATGATATGTCAAATTTTCCATGCTCATATAGATCTGTAACATGAGTATTCATTTAATTTTGCAATTGTCTTCTTTAACATACATAATATTTAATTACTGATATTAATGGTCAACATTTCTAATACTATAAATACTAGAATATTACAATGTCTGCATCAAAGTAATCAAATTATCTGTGTATATTGTTTTTGTTACATGTAGTTGTACAATAAATGGTTATGCAATTAGGAATATTTCTGTTTGTCTTTGATAAAAACAAGCAAAAATGGACTTCAAACCACATTTGATTCACATGTTCTAATTGTGGAATTGTTGGAGATTTTAATATGAAATTAGATTGATTTTTTTTATTTTGGTGTTTAATGCCACTTTCAACAATATTCCAGATATATCATGGCGACCAGTTTTAGTGGTGGAGGAAGCCGGAGAGAACCACCGACCATGAGCAAGAAACTGGTAAACTTTATCACTTGCCGCTGCTAGTCGAGTGCATCCTTTTTTGTAATTTACAAAACCTGGCGCGAACCCACGCCGTATTGGTGATAGGCTTGTATGAGTTGTTAGATCCAACGACCTAACTCATTGAGCCACCCGGGCCCCAATATGAAATTAAATTTGGATAAATCTGAACATTGTTGTGTAGAAAATAAAATGCATGTTGCTAATAAGGAATAGTCCATTCAAAACTGAGAAAATGTCCCTCTTTTGCTTTATATTATGTGCAAGATTGTGCGAATCACACACTTTGTCTGCATTTTCACAACATTATTTAGAAGAAAATGCCCCTTTTTACCCCAAATTTAATGTTTTTTATTATTATATTTGGGAAAAACTGAGATACTAAATACATAATGCTCATTTTACATTAATCAAGTCATTAACTGTTATGCATTTTGACATTTGTAAACATTTGTAATTTTATTGAAACCTTTATAAAAATCGAAAATATACCAAAATTGCTATCATGCACATGTTTTAATTGTTATTTTTCAATATGAAGTGATCATTTTCCGAGCACCAATTTCTTGTATTTGGTAGATAAATATATAATCTTCATGTAATATGGCATATTACTGAAATCAAAACATGATCTTAAGAGATTGAGGCTTTTAAAAATCGTCAAATTTTGCTGATTCAGCACTTTTTCAAAATCATGCGATATGGAATTGCGAATGAGTCTATTGAAAAATGTTAAAACTTTAAGATTTTTCTAAATTTTCTTTCTTTTTTGATGGTTGATTAGAATATGTGTTAATAATAAGCTCTTATTTTTCAATAACAATGAATAATTGCATGTCAAAACACCTTAAAAAGGGCCTAAAACAGCCTTCTGGTGGTACACAAAATGACCATTATAGATTAATCTGCATACACAGAAAACGGCTTGATATTTTTTCAAAATATTTTGCATAAATAATAGTAACCTATAAGGTATCTTATATACAAAATATCAGACCAATTGGAATATTTTGGATTTAGACCATTTTGCATGGTTTTCCCACAGACTGGCTCTTAAAACGTTTTTGATAAGTTTGAGTTTGCTAAAAGATCTTTCTGCGGATGCTACTGTAGCTGAAATAGTCAACAATATTCTCATAGTTAAAAATTACCCCCCCCCCCCTATAAAATGAAGAAAAATGTCTATGACAAAGGCTATGGGCCCCTCTGAGATTCATGGCCCCTTCATGGCTCTCCGGGTCCCGGACCGATGTACCGGCTGAACCCCCTCTCATAGGCCCTGTTGACCATCACCTAATAAAGTGTTCAAAGTCACATGGTACAATGACATACACATTGATCAAAAGCAGTTACACTATTTGTACTCACTCCATGTTTTTTTTTTACAATTAAAAATTTAATTAACATATAGACCTACTGGAGAACTTTTCTTTCATTAATTGACCAAAAAAGTTTGGAATTAATTGTCAGAGTTCATATATATCATACATCTAGAAAACAAATGCCGATTCCTGGAGATTTATAGAAGTCAAACGGACTGTACTTCTAGGAATGTGGCTGATTGGTTTGTTTAGAACTTGAACCACGAGGTGATCCCATATATGGGCAATTTCTTCCATAGCTAGAGTTATCGTTCCCTCACAGAGTGTAGGAACGATAACTCTGTGGTAGAGACTGTCATATGTGATGTCGTTAGATCTAAGTGGGGGAAAAAAGAATAAGACAAATATCAAATTTCATTTATCAAAGATTGATGTTCAGCAACTTCTATATTACTAAGGTAACGAAAAAAGAAAAAAAAAAGAAATGAATTCCAAAGGCAAACATTTTACATATAATTAAAATCTTACCTGTATATTACAACCACTCCAGTAATAGTCTTCAGAAACGTTGATAAGTGCATCTTGTCCAAGCTGAAAATAGTAACACTGTGTGGATGGTAGGATTAAAATACGGTAGATTTTACAGACATTTACTACAATGTGCTATGTTGTGGGGTGTGGTCCATGTTAATGGAGTGATGGAAAAATAACACGAAGTGAAAAAGAAATCCCGAGAAATTCGAATCGTACAAAATCTATTTTATTTGTCCACGATTTTTGTGTCTGACTTTTTGTACTTCGGTTTTGTTTGTTTAATGGGGGTGGGGTGGGTGGTATTATTGGGATCATTGTGTCATAAATGAGTGAGTGGTTGTTATTTAACCTCAAGCGAACAATTCAATGCTATATAACGACGAGAACAAGCTACTATGCATGAAAGAAGATGTCTGTAAATGAGCATGAATGACTACCCCACATTACACAGTACACTTAGACACAAATAAGAGTAATGGTATAGCTCTTTTACGGTGTATATTCGTAACGCAACTTTTACGATTTTCTCTTTCGTCTCCTGTTCTGACAAGGCTATCTGATGTCGTTTAATATCCTGTTCACATTGATGCCATTTTTCATTCGGAATAAGAACATCCGACTTGTATCGGTAACTTAAACATCGAAATTGTCATCACATTTACGTTGACACACTCTATGCTGATATGATAAACACGGTTATGACCTTGTTTGGCCAATCAGATTGCTCGTAGCATGCAAAGCTGCTTTAGTAACATTTTGATAATCTCGCAGTCGCCATTTTCATTGGATGGTACATAGGGTCACTCGCACGTGACTCCTAATGAAGGTTTCTTCAAGATTCTTTATTTCTCATAAAACTATAATTGAAACTGTGGCACAGAGAATTTGCCAATTTAACATAAATAGATATTAAGTACACCTGACAAGACAAGATGGTCTGCAAAATTGACTAATAATAATACATTTTTAGAACTGAAATAACATCAATTTTTTGGATGACAGAGATATGTGGTTAACCGGGATGACTAGTATGATATTGTATTGTATAACACGAATGAATTTGCACTAGTTTGTTTTTAATTTGAAATAATTGACAAATTTCAAAGTATTGATTCTGTGTGAAAAATATTTGACTCGGGTATAATTTCCTCTCATTTGCCAAGTATTTACACTGAAGAATGCAGTGAAATTCATCACCTACATTTTTTTTGTATCTCTTCATCCGTGCATATATTACACAGTCTATTTCCATGATCAACACCATTCCATCTGTCTGTTTCAAATATCCTACATCACCACATATCAGTACAGGGGAGCAAGAAGTGAGAGATGTGATTTTAATCTGATTGATGATCACTGCGATCGGAGGCGATATTACGACTGGAGTTTTTAGGCTAAGTTTTATGTACAAAATTTGCAAAGGGGCAATTTTTGATTGAATGCAACTCCTTCTGGGATTGCTTTTTGGATTTTTATTTCGACATATCAGAAAAAGGGGAGCAATTACAGGTCTAATTTCGATTAGATTGGATATATGATTAAATATTTACATTTTTAATGATTATCAAATTGTATATTGTAACTACCAGCTTAAATGAGGTCATGGTGTTTTTGCCCAGAGGCGAATTGAATTTAAGTTGTATGCGTTCGTCCTATTTTATAACTGTTTTTCTTTAGATGAAACTGATTGGAAATAAGCTTAGTAACCTACATATATAGCATTCTGCTTTTTACATAGAAATATGTGGTATTTTCATGGAATCTCTATTAATAACTCTGTGTTTGGCTGATTGATTGATAGGTTTTTATTTTTAACATAGTATTTCAGATATTCTCATTGGGATGAACATGATTTTAAGCAATAAATATTACCGGTGGCACAGGGGCGGGCATATGGACCGATATGTCTTGATTGCTACAAGAAAGAGGGAACATGACGGACATGGTAGTCAAATATTGCATTGGAATGGCCCATCAAGGATCACTCTAAGCAAACTGTTGTTCATATCTTTAAGAGCGCTTCAAATATCTTTAAGGTACAAGGAACGTGACATTCTTCATACACTGGGCACTGTTACCGTCCTGTCCCAATGACAAATTGTGTATTTAATTTGCCGCGCACACACGCACTGGACACTATCAATATTAATCCCATCAAGCCAATGGTAAGGATCAAAGGGGGACAAAAGGAACCAACACCTAAAATGATAACTTTTTTCATTTTAAGTCCTATTTGTGTGATTTTAAAAAATTGAATTCCTCTGAAAAATTCCCTTAAATTGGGTGTTTCCCCACAGATCTGTTGTAGCTTTTATCGTTTCCGAGATATGAGAGGACAAAAAGTCCTATTTTAATATATGACTGTAATGTGAAATGAATAAAATATTTTTTCCCTCAAAATCTAGACTTGATTGAGTATAAACTGTAGGAATAAACAGGTAAGCTATACAGGCTGAGATGGGCCTCTAGTTATATTACCTATTGACACTATTTTCGTACCATTGACTTTATGGAACTAGTATTGACATAGAGTCTAGTACCTGTCTCCAGTAAAAATCTAACTTGCTCCTTTTAGATGAGGTGTACCCGGGCAGAGAAACTAGTGATATAGTGTCTAGTGCTTCTGTCCACAAAAACTAACATGCTCCTTTTAGATGAGCTGTACCCCGGCAGAGAAACTAGTGATATAGTATCTAGTGCCTGTGTCCACAAAAACTAACATGCTCCATTTAGATGAGCTGTAGCCCGGCAGAGAAACTAGTGATATAGTATCTAGTGCCTGTGTCCACAAAAACTAACATGCTCCATTTAGATGAGCTGTACCCCGGCAGAGAAACTAGTGATATAGTATCTAGTGCCTGTGTCCACAAAAACTAACATGCCCCATTTAGATGAGCTGTACCCCGGCAGAGAAACTAGTGATATAGTGTCTAGTGCTTGTGTCTACAAAAACTAACATGCTCCTTTTAGATGAGCTGTACCCCGGCAGAGAAACTAGTGATATAGTATCTAGTACCTGTGTCCACAAAACTAACATGCTCCATTTAGATGAGCTGTACCCCGGCAGAGAAACTAGTGATATAGTATCTAGTGCTTGTGTCCACAAAAACTAACATGCTCCATTTAGATGAGCTGTACCCTGGCAGAGAAACTAAGGTCTATATTACATGTACATACATGTACAGTCAAACTGCATTAAGGGGACACCTCTGTAACAAAGTAAAAGTGGCCTTATAAGACAGGTGACCTCTTAAAAGAGGTTAAATTCATATGACATTTTCTGTGACAGGACAAGAAAAGGATGATCTTTTAATACAGGTGACCTTATAGGCAGGTTTGACTCATTTCATTTTAATTTGCATATTGTTGTTTCCTTGCATTTCATCCAACTAACTAGCAAACATTTATAAAGAGTATACATGGATAATTCCTTTTTGCTAAGATTTAAAAAAGATGAGAAAATATAATTGTTTTAAAGCAAAAAAGCAAGATGTTTCATTGAATCAATTGAACGATACAACATAAAATGTCTCTTTTGAAATTTAAACAACAAATTTCTGATCAATAAATCAAAGACTACTGTATTCAGCCACTTCAATATGTCTAGACATAGATTATCAGATACTCTCTATTCATATCAAGATTATATTTATTTTGAGGGGACCTTCAAATATTTTCTAAATAGCAAAAAATGAAATAAAATGAAAAGAAAAGTAATAATAATAATAAAATAAATAAAATGACACAAAAAAGATCCTGTAGTTTGGACCACAGGCACACGTGGCATGGAATTAACACTTTTTTAACTTTCTGTTTACATACTTATTTTCAATAAAATTTATTTCTTTATTATTTCATCTCTTTTCCATTATTTTAACTTGTTCATGCTCATAATCACACAATCTTATGTTGACAGCAACTTATATGTGTCGATGAAATAATAAAGAAATTTGATTGAAAATAAATATGTTAACAGAAAGTAAAACAAAAAAATGGGCGGGGTGGTAATTCCGTGCCACAAGCGCCTGTGGTTTGGACATAAGATATGCATCAATTCAATGAAACTTTAAAAAGTGTTAACATTACATCCTACCTGGATATAGTTATGGTTACGTCCCCGAATATATTAACTTAAGCAAAGGGAAACTTAAAATTGATTTCACCAACTATCAACTAATGATTTTAAACCACGTCACCAAAGTCCGGGGTAATGTTTAATTTTATATCATGACGTGATACAATATTTATTCTAACTTCCAGGAAAAGTAGAATTAAACATTTAAATTTATCTTAAATTCAAATTTTGTGTTCATGCTCAAATTTATATTAGATGTTTTAATAAAAAAAAGCAAATAATTCATCCCGATTTTTTCATTTGTGAAAAAGTCAACAGTGAGTTTTGGGTTATGAAAATGAGTTAACATGTTAAATAAAAGTGTTCAATACAGCTAGTGAATTTATGTTTTGGTTGAAAGTATCGAGACGTTTTTAATTTAGACCAAGACGTTATTTTTGGAATTGTTTATGTGCCGCCTGAAAAACCAGGTATTCATCAAAGTTTAACGCTGATTTTACAGAAATTGAAAGCAGAATAATTGATTTTATCAAGTAATTATAATTATACATACTCTTGAGTGATTTTAACGGACAGACCTCAAATGAGAAAAACAATTATTAAAAAAAACCGAACTAAATCGATGTCCCATGAAACTGACCATCCAAATAAGGTGAACCTAGGTAGTATAGCAATAGAGAACCTGACATAATCACAAAAACTTGACATCCATTTAGCAAAGTCAGTAGACCATCAAAATGAGGTCAATGTTATGTGACACATAACTGCCTGACATGCACACACCATCATCAATAGGGGAACCAGGTATGGTTAATCTATATAGCTATGTTGCACGGAGAAACTGACCTAATCACGAAGACTTAACAAGGTCAGTAGAACGTGAAAATGAGTTCATAGTCAGGTGACATATGCTTAGCTGACATGTACCCTCCATGATCAGTGAGCCAATGTTGTATGGTAATGGATAAACTGACCTAATCACGAAAACTTGACCTACATTTATCAAAGTTAAAAGACGATGAAAATGGGGTTATGATCATATCAGGTGACACATAACCGGCTGACACGTACACTCCATGATCAATGTGTGGAATGAATATGGTGACATTGTTAAGACCGCTGCATTTTCTGTCCCAAACATAGCCCCTTTCAATGTAAATTGTGTGAGCGAAAATTTAAATAAGAAAATAACTTCTAGCCAGGATTGGTAAAAATTGCTCTAGTGGTGTTGTCAGAGATGAAAAAATTAGATTGGTCTATTCTATGTAGTAGTACATGACGGACGTATAGCCCAGAATTTTGAGGAGGAAAAAACGAGCTTGGTATGTGGACAGCGCCAGGTGGAACTGGGTGGTGCTTTTCGATACGAGGATAGCGGCAGGTGGTATCGAGTGGTGCTATTTGATACGAGGACAGTGTTATGTGGTTCTGTGTGGAGCTGTTTGATACGAGGACACTATAAACTGGTACAATAACGATTAACCTGTTGCACCTTTTTCATTTCCGTGTATTTATGTAATAAGACAGATCTATTTTTTTTAGAGTGAAAGCCTTGATGTAATGTTTTCATGTATGCATTGTTTTAATTGGAGTATATTTTAATTGGGTATTAATGTCTTTAGACAACCGACTTGAAGATTTAAATATCATTAGATTTTGAATGTTTATTGATTTTGATGAAATATTCCCGTTGAGATGATTAACCATTTGAATTTTAAATTTTAGATAGGTCGACATTCATAAGATGATTAGTAACGCAAGACAACATAGAATCATATAACCAGTAATAAAAATATGTATAATGTGATAAGTGTTTTTTTTCCATAATTGTATTGTTGTTAATTCAACACCCTTCAATAATTATATTTGTTAATTGTTTGCGTACATAAACTAAAATTTTAAAAGTGTAACCATTTGTACATGTATCTGTTTATCTCAATGAGATAACCCCATCGGGCATACTGACCATTTTAAATAGCTCGTCATACATAAATGCTTAATAACGCAAGACTGCGTTAATTTGAATTCATAATATTGTCATTTGAATATTGCGCCAACCGAAAGGCAGTGTCATTTGAAATTCTGCGCTCGACGAAAACGGACAATTATGGGTGTGCTGTGAACAAATTCAAAATAGGTGTGAAAATGTAAATTTCATACAAGGTATGTATACTTTTCTAATTTCTCGACAGGATTACATCATAAACTTCGAAATGATCATAATGTGCTGCAGTAATAGAGTTTATGTTTTTGTTCTATCCGCTTTTAATATGAATCACAAGATAATTGTGAGCCCAGTCGACCCATAAATTAAAGAAAATTTATCGAATTTTATAAGATAATGTTTTTAATTCATTAACGGGATACTATATCAATTAAGCTTACCTCTTAATTACTAAGAAAAAATATACATATTAATGCATAGTAGTTCTCAAACTTTGCAGTCAATCAGTGTTAAATACATACTCATCAAAATCAAAATCATAGAGTTAATCCTATAAAGTATTAAACATATGGGATGGTACATATATTTGACTCGGGTCATTTGTTTTACAGGTAATTTGTTGTGAAGAAAATACCTAGGAATTTAATCCCACAAGGTGAGTATCAATATCAAAGTGGTCATTTAATTTTCACGGATAAGTAGAATATATGGTTTGTATGAATGGAAGTGTTCATATACAAAGAAAGACAAATAGTTAATACAAATAGTTTATTCAGCAATGAAACACAAATTATATATCCTCCACGTCACGAGCGTTTACCCAAGAATTAAATTTTGAAGGCCAATGTAACCATTTCACAAAGTAGTGTTTATTTTGTCCTGTTCCTTTTGTTTTTAACACTTTCTCCACTTTCCACAAATCATTATTTGTCATCGCGATTTTTTGTAATTCAGACTGATAAAATGTGCCCTTAATATCTTCTCCATTGTAATCCTTGATTCGGTAGACTGGCACACCTTGTCTGCAGAATCGTTGTGCTATTGTAAATAATTTTCTTGTCCATTTAGCATCGTATTGGCGGGTAAATATATTCCTCAGGTGTGTAATACGCACTCTATCGCCGATTTTAAACCTGAATCTGAAGTGTTTTAATTTCGATGGCCCTTTTTTATGATTTGCCAAAAACGTTGATATGCGCACGGTTTTTTCTTTAGCTTTGTTGACATCAGCTGGAGGTATATCTACAGTGCTATGAATTGTATCGTTGTATCCCTCTGCGAAATCCTGTAATCTATCTATGTACCGGTAGGATTGTTTGTAGGTAAAGTATCGGTACATTTTTGTTTTAATCGTTTTAATCGCTCTTTCAGAAACAGACGCCTTGACCTCGTTATATGCATACAAATGTTGGATTCCTGCACTTTTGAATATTCTCTGCACCAATAGGGATTTGAACTCCTGCCCCATGTCCGTACGAATTCTGTTCGATCGGCGGCCATCATTGAAGATATCATGAAAGGCGCGAGCTACCGAGTCTCCTTTTTTGACTTTTAACTTTCGTAGTCATAAATATTTGGAGAATATATCTATGAGTACCAAGACATATGCGAATCCGTCATTGTACTTTGAAAATTTAACCATATCCATAAGATCAGCCGACCATTGGTCGTCAATTCCTGCTACAACGATATGCGTCCTATTACTAGGTTTCCTTAATGGTCGTTGCATACTGTAAGGTTCTTGTCGTTCAAGCCATTTCTTAATTTCGTATTTGCTTATGTAGTATTTGCCATCTTTTTTAACATATACATACAATTTATCGGGCCCCGAAAAGCTAGCAGGACTGACCGGGTCATAATATATTTTCTTAAGATAATCTTCCCAAGACATGTTAACACGGCAACAGTTTTAACTGAAATAACTGTCAGTAATATAAAACTGTTATTTTAACAGTTAATTGTCTTCTTCATTAGCGTCATCTTCTTCTTCATTAGCGTCATCTTCTTCATTATCGTCATCTTCTTCTTAACTATCATCATCATTCTCATCCTCATCATCGCTTTCACTATCATAATCCGGGTAATCATAATGTTCTAAATACTCTTCCAGTTGATGTCGATATTTTTTCAAAGCCATGCGAATAGATGTTATTTCATCATATCCCGCTTTGATGTACAGTCGTACAGTATCCATAATTTTGGTGTGTATGTTCCCACCTTGCAACTTTATGATATAACCTATTAAAGTAGCATATTTATTCATGAATATTTTCCAGTCATCGGCTCGTAATTTGTCTTCAGCTTTATCCATGGCTTCTTCTTCAGTCAACCCCGTCTTCATGTATTTATCAATTTTTGATTGCCGTTCTTCGTCATTACCCTCTCGGGCCATTTACACAAAGGTATTAAAAACGGCATCTTCATATTTAGAACATTATGATTACCCGGATTATGATAGTGAAAGCGATGATGAGGATGAGAATGATGACGATAGTGAAGAAGAAGATGACGCTAATGAAGAAGAAGATGACGCTAATGAAGAAAACAATTAACTGTTAAATTTTATGTATATGTTAAAAAAGATGGCAAATACAACATAAGCAAATACAAAATTAAGAAATGGCTTCAACGACAAGAACCTTACAGTATGCAACGACCATGAAGGAAACCTTGTAATAGGACGCATATCGGTGTAGCAGGAATTGACGACCAATGGTCGTCTGATCTTATGGATATGGTTAAATTTTCAAAGTACAATGACGGATTCGCATATGTCTTGGTAGTCATAGATGTATTCTCCAAATATTTATGGCTACGAAAGTTAAAAGACAAAAAAAGAGACTCGGTAGCTCGCGCCTTTCATGATATCTTCAATGATGGCCGCCGACCGAACAAAATTCGTACGGACATGGGGCAGGAGTTCAAATCCCTATTGGTGCAGAGAATATTCAAAAGTGCAGGAATCCAACATTTGTATGCTTATAACGAAGTCAAGGCGTCTGTTTCTGAAAGAGCGATTAAAAAAAATATACCGATACTTTACCTACAAACAATCCTACCGGTACATAGATAGATTACAAGATTTCGCAGATGGATACAACGATACAATTCATAGCACTATAGACATGCCTCCAGCTGATGTCAACAAAGCAAAAGAAGAAACCGTGCGCATATCAACGTTTTTGGCAAATCATAAAAAAGGGCCAACGAAATTAAAACACTTCAGATTCAGGTTTAAAATCGGCGATAGAGTGCGTATTACACACCTGAGGAATATATTTACCCGCCAATACGATGCTAAATGGACAGGGGAATTATTTACAATAGCACAACGATTCTGGAGACAAGGTGTGCCAGTCTACCGAATCAAGGATTACAATGGAGAAGATATCAAGGGAACATTTTATCAGTCTGAATTACATAAAATCGCGGTGACAAATAATAATTTGTGGAAAGTGGAGAAAGTGTTAAAAACAAAAGGAACAGGACAAAATAAACACTACTTTGTGAAATGGTTACATTGGCCTTCAAAATTTAATTCTTGGGTAAACACTCGTGACGTGGAGGATATATAATTTGTGTTTCATTGCTGAATAAAATATTTGTATTAACTATTTGTCTTTCTTTGTATATGAACACTTCCATTCATACAAATCCTATATTCTACCTATCCGTGAAAATTAAATGACCACTTTGGTATTGATACTCACCTGGTGGGATTAAATTCCTAGGTATCTTCTTCACAACAAATTACCTGTAAAACAAATGACACGAGTCAAATATATGTACAATCCCATATGTTTAATACTTTATAGGATTAAGTCTATGATTTTGAATTTGATGAGAATGTATTTAACACTGATTGACTGCAAAGTTTGAGAACTACTATGCATTAATATGTATATTTTTTTCTTAGTAATTAAGAGGTCAGCTTAATTGATATAGTATCCCGTTAATGAATTAAAAACATTATCTTATAAAATTCGATAAATTTTCTTTAATTTATGGGTCGACTGGGCTCACAATTATCTTGCGATTCATATTAAAAGCGGATAGAACAAAAACATAAACTCTATTACTGCAGCACATTATGATCATTTCGAAGTTTATGATGTAATCCTGTCGAGAAATTAGAAAA
>MJUT01001225.1:14135-29044 GCA_002080005.1 Gigantidas platifrons | reverse complement strand
CTGTTTGATACGAGGACACTATAAACTGGTACAATAACGATTAACCTGGTGCACCTTTTTCATTTCCGTGTATTTATGTAATAAGACAGATCTATTTTTTTTAGAGTGAGAGCATTGGTGTAATGTTTTCATGTATGCATTGTTTTAATTGGAGTATATATTAATTGGGTATTAATGTCTTTACACAACCGACTTGAAGATTTAGATATCATTAGATTTTGAATGTTTATTGATTTTGAATTTTAAATTTTAGATAGGTCGACATTCATAAGATGATTAGTAACGCAAGACAACATAGAATCATATAACCAGTAATAAAAATATGTATAATGTGATACTAGTAATAAGTGTTTTTTTTTTCCCATAATTGTATTGTTGTTAATTCAACACCCTTCAATAATTATATTTGTTAATTGTTTGCGTGCATAAACTAAAATTTTAAAAGTGTAACCATTTGTATATGTATCTGTTTATCTCAATGAGATAACCCCATCGGGCATACTGACCATTTTAAATAGCTCGTCGTACATAAATGCTTAGTAACGCAAGAGTGCGTTAATTTGAATTCATAATATTGTCATTTGAATATTGCGCCAACCGAAAGGCAGTGTCATTTGAAATTCTGCGCTCGACAAACACACGGACAATTATGGGTGTGCTGTGAACAAATTCAAAATAGGTGTGAAAATGTAATTTTCATACAAGGTATGTATACTTTTCTAATTTCTCGATAGGATTACATCATAAACTTCGAAATGATCATAATGTGCTGCAGTAATAGAGTTTATGTTTTTGTTCTATCCGCTTTTAATATGAATCGCAAGATAATTGTGAGCCCAGTCGACCCATAAATTAAAGAAAATTTATCGAATTTTATAAGATAATGTTTTTAATTCATTAACGAGATACTATATCAATTAAGCTGACCTCTTAATTACTAAGAAAAAATATACATATTAATGCATAGTAGTTCTCAAACTTTGCAGTCAATCAGTGTTAAATACATTCTCATCAAATTCAAAATCATAGAGTTACTCCTATAAAGTATTAAACATATGGGATGGTACATATATTCGACTCGGGTCATTTGTTTTACAGGTAATTTGTTGTGAAGAAGATACCTAGGAATTTAATCCCACAAGGTGAGTATCAATATCAAAGTGGTCATTTAATTTTCACGGATAGGTAGAATATATGATTTGTATGAATGGAAGTATTCATATACAAAGAAAGACAAATAGTTAATACAAATATTTTATTCAGCAATGAAACACAAATTATATATCCTCCACGTCACGAGCGTTTACCCAAGAATTAAATTTTGAAGGGCAATGTAACCATTTCACAAAGTAGTGTTTATTTTGTCCTGTTCCGTTTGTTTTTAACACTTTCTCCACTTTCCACAAATCATTATTTGTCACCGCGATTTTTTTGTAATTCAGACTGATAAATTGTGCCCTTAATATCTTCTCCATTGTAATCCTTGATTCGGTAGACTGGCACACCTTGTCTCCAGAATCGTTGTGCTATTATAGATAATTCTCCTGTCCATTTAGCATCGTATTGGCGGGTAAATATATTCCTCAGGTGTGTAATACGCACTCTATCGCCGATTTTAAACCTGAATCTGAAGTGTTTTAATTTCGTTGGCCCTTTTTTATGATTTGCCATAAACGTTGATATGCGCACGGTTTCTTCTTTAGCTTTGTTGACATCAGCTGGAGGCATATCTACAGTGCTATGAATTGTATCGTTGTATCCCTCTGCGAAATCCTGTAATCTATCTATTTACCGGTAGGATTGTTTGTAGGTAAAGTATCGGTATATTTTTGTTTTAATCGTTTTGATCGCTCTTTCAGAAACAGACGCCTTGACTTCGTTATAAGTATACAAATGTTGGATTCTTGCACTTTTGAATATTCTCTGCACCAATAAGGATTTGAACTCCTGCCCCATGTCCGTACGAATTCGGTTCGGTCGGCGGCAATCATTGAAGATATCCTGAAAGGCGCGAGCTACCGAGTCTCCTTTTTTGACTTTTAACTTTCGTAGCCATAAATATTTGGAGAATATATCTATGACTACCAAGACATATGCGAATCCGTCATTGTACTTTGAAAATTTAACCATATCCATAACATCAGCCGACCATTGGTGGTCAATTCCTGCTACAACGATATGCGTCCTATTACAAGGTTTCCTTAATGGTCGTTGCATACTGTAAGGTTCTTGTCGTTGAAGCCATTTCTTAATTTCGTATTTGCTTATGTAGTATTTGCCATCTTTTTTAACATATACATACAATTTATCGGGCCCCGAAAAGCTAGCAGGACTGACCGGGTCATAATATATTTTCTTAAGATAATCTTCCCTAGACATGTTAACACGGCAACAGTTCTAACTGAAATAACTGTCGGTAATATATAACTGTTATTTTAACAGTTAATTGTCTTCTTCATTAGCGTCATCTTCTTCTTCATTAGCGTCATCTTCTTCATTATCGTCATCTTCTTCTTCACTATCGTCATCATTCTCATCCTCATCATCGCTTTCACTATCATAATCCGGGTAATCATAATGTTCTAAATACTCTTCCAGTTGATGTCGATATTTTTTCAAAGCCATGCGAATAGATGTTATTTCATCATATCCCGCTTTGATGTACAGTCGTACAGTGTCCATAATTTTGGTGTGTATGTTCCCACCTTGCAACTTTATGATATAACCTATTAAAGTAGCATATTTATTCGTGAATATTTTCCAGTCATCGGCTCGTAATTTGTCTTCAGCTTTATCCATGGCTTCTTCTTCAGTCAACCCCGTCTTCATGTATTTTTCAATTTTTGATTGCTGTTCTTCGTCATTACCCTCTCGGGCCATTTCCACAAAGGTATTAAAAACGTCATCTTCATCATGGCGAGAGCTTTCCGCGGAAGTGCTCATTGCAATGGGTGGTCGTTCTAACTTTGGTTTTTTGCTTGGTTCGAGTTAATCACTAAGAGCTTCCTGTTGTTTTCTTTTTAATTGATTTTGTTCTGGACACCATGTTTTGATATGCCTTTGCAAATCGTGTAAGTTTTCAAATAATATTCCACAATCGTCACAAGAAATCATGCTGGCAAGTTTCTCTTGACACGTCTGATCACTTGGAGTGTATTCTTTAAAATGAACTCCGTTGATTATTGTAACATTTATATTTTTTCACTGGTAAGGGGTATTATATTGTTATTGCTATTTCCACGTGTATTTAAAATGTGTCAGTACGAAGTCGTAAATGCTCAGGAGTTGCCGTTTTGAGATCGACCAGTAAAAAGTGGAAAGGCTTTCTAGTTGCCTGTTCGAATTTTTCTAAAAAATATTGTGTTTTCCCTGGATACATCTGTTTGGCTAAGGTCATTACGCTTTGTTTATCCACAGGATTTCTGAACAAAAATAGATAGTGACAGTTTCTTCTTGTGTGGGATCTTTACTGAAATACAGATTCTGATTTAAAACCAGGACTGATAAATTTCTGTGGTGACTTCCTTCTGTAAATAGATCGGTTATCCGGGGATCCTTTGCCGCTGTCGACATTAAGTCGTCTAACACTATCATATTTCTAACTGAAGGGTCGAGATATGAATCTTTTTCTAAATTAAGTGGTATTCCTTGTTCAAACTCAACTTTAGGCCATACTGTTGTTTTTATTTCGTCATACATTGGTTGCCATCTTTTATACAACCATATTATCCTCTCGGGAACGGGTTCACATACATTTTTGACGTTTTGTAATATATTTTTGACAAGGTACGTCTTGCCATAAGATGACGGACCACTCAGGATTGCTGTAAATGGATGCCGTAAAACAAAATCTTCTTCCCTCTTGATATTATATGGCGACTGTTCGGTGTCTACACCTTTCTGCAGCGTTGGTGGTAAATTCTCCACCTGCGACGGCGGTGGTGGTATATTCCCCTTCTGCGGCGGCGACGGCGGTGGTATATTCCCCTCCTGCGGCGGCGGCGGCGGCGGAGGTATATTCCCTCCTGCGGCGGCGGCGGATACACATGAGTGATCTGCGGATATGGATGGGTGATTCCATGTTTGTTTCTTTTATGTCTCAACATGACATCTTTTCTTGAAAATTTTACAAGACATTTTGGACAAGTCGTAGAATCCATCCGTATAGTTTGACGTTCAAACGATAAATGACAAATTTTGCCAAGATATGCATCTTTATGACGTGTACATTTATGATATTGACCGCTTATTGGCGTTTCAGGTTCATTTTAAGATGGACTACCAAAGAGGCAAGATCTATCTGTGTCAGCAATGTGGAGCTGAATACTTCAAGCAGTCTCTTTTACAACAACATCAACGACTTCTGAACCATCATGACATATTCAAATGCAACATTTGTAAGAAATCATTTACTAGAAAAGACAATTTTGTTAGACATCAGCTTAGACACCAAGAAGGGTCGTTGTATCAATGTTTCCATTGTGGAAAATTATTTTGACGACAGGAGCAATTAAATGAGCACAGACAGCAACATTACGTTCAGTGTGGTGGTGCTCTTAAAAGGCCGGCTGAAAATAATGAGAATGAGGAGCCACGTCCAAAGAGGCGTCTTACAAAAGAAAGTAATTCTGAAAACTTTTCATTCATACAAATATTAAAAGAAAAGCAGATTCCATACATATCTTGGCAAAATTTGTCATTGATCGTCTGAACGTCAAACTATACAGATGGATTCTACGACTTGTCCAAAATGTATGGTAAATTTTTCAAGAAAAGATGTCATGTTGAGACATAAAAGAAACAAACATGGAATCACCCATCCATATCCGCAGATCACTCATGTGTATTCGATGCCGCCGCCACAGGAGGGGAATATATCACCGCCGCCGCCGCCGCCGCAAAAGGGAATATACCACCGCCGCCGCCGCAGGAGGGGAATAAACCACCGCCGCTGCCGCCGGAGAAGGGGAATATACCACCACCGCCGCCGCGGCAGGAGGGGTATATACCACCACCGCCGCCGCAGGTGGAGAATTTACCACCACCGCCGCAGAAGGGGGTAGACAATGAACAGTCGCCATATAATATCAAGAGGGAAGAAGATTTTGTTTTACGGCATCCATTTACAGCGATCCTGAGTGGTCCGTCATCTTGTGGCAAGACGTACCTTGTCAAAAAAATATTACAAAACGTCTAGAATTTATGTGAACCCGTTCCCGAGAGGATAATATGGTTGTATAAAAGATGGCAACGAATGTATGAAGAAATAAAAACAACCGTATGGCCTAAAGTTGAGATTGAACAAGGAATACCGTTTGATTTAGAAAAAGATTCATATCTCGACCCTTCAGTTAGAAATATGATAGTGTTAGACGACTTAATGTCCACAGCGGCAAAGGATTCCCGGATAACCGATCTCTTTACAGAAGGAAGTCACCACATAAATTTATCAGTCCTGGTTTTAAATCAGAATCTGTATTTCAGTAAAGATCCCACACAAAGAAGAAACTGTCACTATCTATTTTTGTTCAACAATTCTGTGGATAAACAAAGCGTAATGACCTTAGCCAAACAGATGTATCCAGGGAAAACACAATATTTTTTAGAAAAATTCGAACAGGCAACTAGAAAGCCTTTCCGCTTTTTACTGATCGATCTCAAAACGGCAACTCCTGAGCATTTACGACTTCGTACTGACATTTTAAATACACGTGGAAACAGCAATAACAATATAGTACCCCTTACCAGTGAAAACAATATAAATGATAAAATAATCAACGGAGATCATTTTAAAGAATACACTCCAAGTGATCAGACGTGTCAAGAGAAACGTTTTTAATACCTTTGTGGAAATGGCCCGAGAGGATAATGACGAAGAACGGCAATCAAAAATTGAAAAATACATGAAGACGGGGTTGACTGAAGAAGAAGCCATGGATAAAGCTGAAGACAAATTACGAGCCGATGACTGGAAAATATTCATGAATAAATATGCTACTTTAATAGGTTATATCATGAAGTTGCAAGGTGGGAACATACATACCAAAATTATGGACATTTGTACGACTGTACATCAAAGCGGGATATGATGAAATAACATCTATTCGCATGGCTTTGAAAAAAATATCGACATCAACTGGAAGAGTATTTAGAACATTACGATTACCCGGATTATGATAGTGAAAGCGATGATGAGGATGAGAATGATGACGATAGTGAAGAAGAAGATGACGCTAATGAAGAAGAAGATGACGCTAATGAAGAAAACAATTAACTGTTAAAATAACAGTTATATATTACTGACAGTTACTTCAGTTAGAACTGTTGCCGTGTTAACATGTCTTGGGAAGATTATCTTAAGAAAATATATTATGACCCGGTCAGTCCTGCTAGCTTTTCGGGGCCCGATAAATTGTATGTATATGTTAAAAAAGATGGCAAATACAACATAAGCAAATACAAAATTAAGAAATGGCTTCAACGACAAGAACCTTACAGTATGCAACGACCATGAAGGAAACCTTGTAATAGGACGCATATCGGTGTAGCAGGAATTGACCACCAATGGTCGGCTGATCTTATGGATATGGTTAAATTTTCAAAGTACAATGACGGATTCGCATATGTCTTGGTAGTCATAGATGTAATCTCCAAATATTTATGGCTACGAAAGTTAAAAGACAAAAAAAGAGACTCGGTAGCTCGCGCCTTTCAGGATATCTTCAATGATTGCCCCCGACCGAACCGAATTCGTACGGACATGGGGCAGGAGTTCAAATCCTTATTGGTGCAGAGAATATTCAAAAGTGCAAGAATCCAACATTTGTATGCTTATAACGATGTCAAGGCGTCTGTTTCTGTGTTTCTGAAAGAGCGATCAAAACGATTAAAACAAAAATATACCGATACTTTACCTACAAACAATCCTACCGGTACATAGATAGATTACAGGATTTCGCAGATGGATACAACGATACAATTCATAGCACTATAGACATGCCTCCAGCTGATGTCAACAAAGCAAAAGAAGAAACCGTGCGCATATCAACGTTTTTGGCAAATCATAAAAAAAGGGCCAACGAAATTAAAACACTTCAGATTCAGGTTTAAAATCGGCGATAGAGTGCGTATTACACACCTGAGGAATATATTTACCCGCCAATACGATGCTAAATGGACAGGAGAATTATTTACAATAGCACAACGATTCTGGAGACAAGGTGTGCCAGTCTACCGAATCAAGGATTACAATGGAGAAGATATCAAGGGAACATTTTATCAGTCTGAATTACAACAAATCGCGGTGACAAATAATGATTTGTGGAAAGTGGAGAAAGTGTTAAAAACAAAAGGAACAGGACAAAATAAACACTACTTTGTGAAATGGTTACATTGGCCTTCAAAATTTAATTCTTGGGTAAACGCTCGTGACGTGGAGGATATATAATTTGTGTTTCAATGCTGAATAAAATATTTGTATTAACTATTTGTGTTTCTTTGTATATGAACACTTCCATTCATACAAATCCTATATTCTACCTATCCGTGAAAATTAAATGACCACTTTGGTATTGATACTCACCTTGTGGGATTAAATTCCTAGGTATCTTCTAAACAACAAATTACCTGTAAAACAAATTACACGAGTCAAATATATGTACCATCCCATATGTTTAATACTTTATAGGATTAAGTCTATGATTTTGAATTTGATGAGAATGTATTTAACACTGATTGACTGCAAAGTTTGAGAACTACTATGCATTAATATGTATATTTTTTTTCTTAGTAATTAAGAGGTCAGCTTAATTGATATAGTATCCCGTTAATGAATTAAAAACATTATCTTATAAAATTCGATAAATTTTCTTTAATTTATGGGTCGACTGGGCTCACAATTATCTTGCGATTCATATTAAAAGCGGATAGAACAAAAACATAAACTCTATTACTGCAGCACATTATGATCATTTCGAAGTTTATGATGTAATCCTGTCGAGAAATTAGAAAAATATACATACCTTGTATGAAAATTACATTTTCACACCTATTTTGAATTTGTTCACAGTACACTCATAATTGTCCGTGTGTTCGTCGAGCGCAGAATTTCAAATGACACTGCCTTTCGGTTGGCGCAATATTCAAATGACAATATTATGAATTCAAATTAACGCAGTCTTGCGTTACTAAGCATTTATGTGTGCCGAGCTATTTAAAATGGTCAGTATGCCCGATGGGGTTATCTCATTGAGATAAACAGATACATGTACATACAAATGGTTACACTTTTAAATTTTAGTTTATGTACGCAAACAATTAACAAATATTATTATTGAAGGGTGTTGAATTAACAACAATACAATTATGGGAAAAAAACACTTATTACTAGTATCACATTATACATATTTTTATTACTGGTTATATGATTTTATGTTGTCTTGCGTTACTAATCATCTTATGAATGTCGACCTATTTAAAATTTAAAATTCAAACGGTTAATCATCTCAACGGGAATATTTCATCAAAATCAATAAACATTCAAAATCTAATGATATTTAAATCTTCAAGTCGTTTGTGTAAAGATATTAATACCCAATTAAAATATACTCCAATTAAAGCAATGCATACATGAAAACATTACACCAATGCTCTCACTCAATAAAAAAATAGATCTGTCTTATTACATAAATACACGGAAATGAAAAAGGTGCAACAGGTTAATCGTTATTGTACCAGTTTATTGTGTCCTCGTATCAAACAGCTCCACACAGAACCACCTAACACTGTCCTCGTATCAAATAGCACCACTCGATACCACCTGGCGCTATCCTCGTATCGAAAAGCACCACCCAGTGCCACCTGACGCTGTCCACATACCAAGCTCGTTTTTTCTCCTCAAAATTCTGGGCTATACGTCTGTCATGTACTACTCTATATAATAGCACCTATATTTGAAGGTGGACGGACCTGTCGGACGCAATGTTTAAAGAAAACCAACTAAGGATCATTCTAGCAAAGTTTGGTTAAAATCACCTAGTGATTTCAAAAGAAATGTCGACAGTAGATTTTTCTATTTTTAGAAACAGAGGCCATGTTTAAATGTTGACGCACCTGTCAGACATAATTTCAAAAGAGGACCAACCAAGGATACTTCTAGTCAAGTTTGGTCATTTGTAAAAACTGTGTTTTTTTTACTGTAGTCAAACTAAAAAAAAGACTTAATAGCTATAGTTCCACAGTTATTAAAACTAGAGACACAATGCAAAAAAAAAAAGAACTTTTATTATCTAAAAATAAAAAGCATATCATATTTGAAAACTGTTGTCAAAAATGAGATTTAGAGTAAAATTACTAACAAGAGATGACATGAAAATTCATAAATGTGTCAAATTCAAAAGTGAACGACAAATTATATTTTCTACATTAAAGTTATTTAATGTACACTTAAATAGTAATATTTTAATGTACACGTGATTAATCAGTGTGCATGTACACTTAAAGGATTATCTTTAAATGTACACTTACGTAGTTTTTTTTAAATGTACACTTAAATGATTAACTTCCATGATACACTTAAATGTAAACTTAAATAATTAACTTTATACTATGTTTAAATGTCATGCTTTCTATGTACAGATAGTAGAATGTCTTACAAGACTGAATCAAAGAACTGATACTATCTTTAAATTCCATGCTTTCTATGTACAGATAGTAGAATATCTTAAAGACCGAATCAAAGAACTGATACTATGTTTAAATTTCATGGCTTCTATATACAGATAGTAGAATGGCTTACAAGACTGAATCAAAGAACTGATACTATATCTAAATTTCATGGTTTCTATGTACAGACAGTAGAATGTCTTACAAGACTGAATCAAAGAACTGATACTATATTTAAATTTCATGCTTTCTATGTACAGATAGTAGAATGTCTTACAAGACTGAATCAAAAAACTGATTCTATATTTGAATGACATGGCTTCTATGTACAGATAGTAGAATGTCTTACAAAACTGAATCAAAGAACTGATGCTATATTTAAATTTCATGCTTTCTATGTACAGATAGTAGAATATCTTACAAGACTGAATCAAAGAGCTGATACTATATTTGAATTTCATGGCTTCTATGTACAGATAGTAGAAAATCTTACAAGACTAAGACACTGTATATTGTGTTAATGCTGAAATGTAATCTTTCCAGAAACCTCTTGGCCATTAATCAACACCACAGGAATTATCTATGTGTGATCCATGTTGTAGACGATATACTCATTCTATATATGGTACCATTTATTGAATATGCTAATTAGCCAAATATTTGTCTTGCTTGCGACGATATTTGTGATTATGTCAGTTTCTTTATTACTATGCAACCTGTGTCACCTGACCTTGACCTCATTTTCACAGTCAACTGACTTCGTTAAATTAATGTCACACATGTGTGATTAGGTCAATTTCTGTTTTACCATACAACATAGGCTCACTATATTTAGTCCATACATTAATCATGGAGGTTACATGTCACCTAGGCTGGTGTCACTTAACCTTGATCTCATTTTCACGGCCTACTAACTGTCTTAAATTTACGTCATTGCTGGTAGTGTTATTTTCTATACTTATTAAAGTGGCCGTCATGGTCGTGATCGTATGGTAGTGGGATTTACAATTACCTATGCAATCAGTGCCTATCAGAGCTAACTTTGTGAGTTTGAATCCTGCTCAGGAGAGGTGCAATCGATACAACATAATGTGATAAAGTTTGTAAGTGACTTGTGGCAGGTTGGTGGTTTTTTCTGGGTACTCCAGTTTCCTCCACCAATAAAACTGACCTCTACAATATAACTGAAATATTGTTGAAAGTGGTGTTAAACACCATAATCCTAACCCTAACCCCTGTACTAATTTAAAATTTGGTGTTTCAGATTATTACATTGGGCCAGTAAGGAGATAGACCCTGTAGGTGTGGACTATGTTTTACAGAAGTTAGGAATTACTCATGCTAGAGTCACCATTCCCAAGTGGATGCAGCGTGGATTCATGGATCCACTTGATAAATTCCTGTCTATACTCATTGAATATCTTATAACAGTATTGAGAGAGAAACATAAAGAGCCAACAGAGGGAGAAAGTTAAGGATTATAGATAAATTTACTCTAAAATTGTGTCAAATATTGAGAGAGAAACCTAAAGAGCCAACAGATAGAGAAAATTAAAGATTAAAGATGAATTTGAAAATAGAGAACCACCACAATATAACTGAAATATTGTTGAAATAAAAAAATGTCCATTTTAAAATATTTTTACCCAACAGTCTACTTGGGTATTATTTGATTATTTAATGGATAACTTAAATGATGTTCAGCAAGAATTTTCCTTAGTACCATATTATCCAAGTATAGATATTATTTTTTAGGATTTTTTGTTTGTTTACCTTTAAAGGGGAATCAGGGTATTAATGAAAGATTTTTTTTTGCATATATAATGTGGTTATGATGTAGCTAAAAAGTCAAAGTTTGACTTTTAATGTATCACGGTATGAATTTAAATGACATCCAACAAAATGTGTCAATATAAGCATAATAAAAAATGGTTATTATTATTTTTAAAGGAACATTAGGATATTAACGAAAACATTTTTGTGTGTATATATATACAGACAAACTTGACAATGCAGTCACCAGTATAAAAAGGTCATCTTTTTCTAGTCCTGTCATAGAAAATTTCATATGAATTGAACCTCTTTCAAGAGGTCACCTGTCTTATAACGCCACTTTTTCTTTGTCCCAATGACGACCGCTTAATACAAGTTTGACTGTATATATACATTTGTATATAATGATACCAATATAGGTTGAATAATCATGTTTGTAAATTGTTAGGTTTAAAATTGCATTTAATACGTATATCATATCACTATCATTCAGCAGGGCTTTGTATACAAAAGTATATCACTATCATTCAGTAGGGCTTTGTATACAAACGTATATCACTATCATTCAGTAGGGCTTTGTATACAAACATATATCAATATCATTCAGTAGGGCTTTGCATACAAACGTATATCACTATCATTCAGTAGGGCTTTGTATAAAAACATATATCACTATCATTCAGTAAGGCTTTATATACAAACGTATATCACTATTATTCAGTAGGGCTTTGCATACAAACGTATATCACTATCATTCAGTAGGGCTTTGTATAAAAACATATATCACTATCATTCAGTAGGGCTTTGCACACAAACGTTTATCACTATCATTCAGTAGGGCTTTGCATACAAACGTATATCACTATTATTCAGTAGGGCTTTTTATACAAACATATATCACTATCATTCAGTAGGGCTTTGCATGCAAACGTTTATCACTATCATTCAGTAGGGCTTTGTATATAAACGTATATCACTATTATTCAGTAGGGCTTTGTATACAAACATATATCACTATCATTCAGTAGGGCTTAGTATACAAACATATATCACTATCATTCAGTAGGGCTTAGTATACAAACATATATCACTATCATTCAGTAGGGCATTGCATACAAACATATATCACTATCATTCAGTAGGGCTTTGCATACAAACATATATGACTATCATTCAGTAGGGCTTTGTATACAAACATGTATCACTATCATTCAGTAGGGCTTTGTATACAAACGTTTATCACTATCATTCAGTAGGGCTTTGCATAGAAACGTATATCACTATCATTCAGTAGGGCTTTGTATACAAACATGTATCACTATCATTCAGTAGGGCTTTGTATACAAAGGTTTATCACTATCATTCAGTAGGGCTTTGTATACAAACGTATATCACTATCATTCAGTAGGGCTTTGTATACAAACGTATATCACTATCATTCAGTAGGGCTTTGTATACAAACATGTATCACTATCATTCAGTAGGGCTTTGTATACAAACATATATCACTATCATTCAGTAGGGCTTTGCATACAAAAATATATCAGTATCATTCAGTAGGGCTTTGCATACAAAGATATATCACTATCATTCAGTAGGGCTTTGCATACAAAAATATAACACTATCATTCAGTAGGGCTTTGTATACAAACATATATCACTATCATTCAGTAGGGATTTGTATACAAACATGTATCACTATCATTCAGTAGGGCTTTGCATACAAACATATATCACTATCATTCAGTAGGGCTTTGCATACAAACATATATGACTATCATTCAGTAGGGCTTTGTATACAAACATGTATCACTATCATTCAGTAGGGCTTTGTATACAAAGGTTTATCACTATCATTCAGTAGGGCTTTGTATACAAACGTATATCACTATCATTCAGTAGGGCTTTGTATACAAACGTATATCACTATCATTCAGTAGGGCTTTGTATACAAACATGTATCACTATCATTCAGAAGGGCTTAGTATACAAACATATATCACTATCATTCAGTAGGGTTTTGTATACAAACATATATCACTATCATTCAGTAGGGCTTTGTATTGACCTTTTTATTCTTAAAAACATGGGCGCGGCCATTATCTACTTCCGAGTGTGTCCACCATTAGTAATATACAAAAATATTATGTTCTCGGGGTTTATCGATACGCTAATGTATGGTTTCTCTAGTACAGGTGTCACAATATACTGTTATTTCTCTTGAAATTCAATGATAACACCTGCTGTGAAATGATTTGTAAACGGAGATATAATGACAACAAATAAATTTAGCTTGTATGTATTTTTTTTTTTTTAATTACGTTATTTTCCCCATACAAAATCAGTATAAATCCTACTGCATGCACTTTTTTCTGTTTTTGTTTTTTTTGTTTTTAAGCATTAGAAAAAAGGGGTAATCAAATTAATATTTTGTATGAAATTGAAAAGTAAATAAATAAATTATAATATACGCTTTTTGAAAGTATTACTATACGATTTAAAGTGAAGACTTATCTAACATAAATGTAGATACAAAATGCAACTATTTTGCGTTTTCGAATTTCAAGCCGTCTTCAAGTTGTGTCCTTTGCAAGGTTGATCACTGTGGTTATAAAAAAAAATATGTATGTCGTGGGAATATTTTCTAGGTGATCGGAATTAGGTTGTCTTGTAATATACAGGATGTACCCAATATACAGGAAGTACCCCTACTGTGAAGCAATCTATTTTGAGATGCCATTCAATGAAAATAACAACCTGACCATATTGTTACATAATAAGAATAAAAATTAGATAAGAAATTGAAATTTATAGAAGATATTTATACACATTTATAAGGAAAACAAATATTTTTAAGTACAAATAAATTGGAAGATGGCTTGAAAATCGAAAACGCAACATGATAGTTGCATTTTGTATCTATGTTTATAAGTCTTAATGTGAAGTAATAATGATAAAAAGTGGGCCTAACCACAGTCGCTTGAATTTCAATGATTTAAATAAAGGAAGAGTAAAAAAAATATATACTATATATATACAATATTGTTTTTTACTCTTCCTTTATTTAAATCATTGAAATTCAATCGACTATGGCCTAACTGATAAGAAAGAACTTGAAGGGGCATTCTCTGCCAAATCGTAAATTTTTGTTACCCATAAAAACTATCAGATATGATTGATGTCTTAATAAAACGTGTTTCTGTAACTTATAAATGTTATGAAATGTACGCGCATCGGTGAAAAGGCCTGTAGCTGCTCGTGTTTTGAGATCGATCAAGAAATGGACGTCATCTTATTAATTATCAACATTGTTTACGGAGTTTGTCGAATCGTCATTAAATCAGTACAACAATGCACTTATTTCTTATATTTTGTGAATTTTAGTCAGTGTTAATTACATGTATGAACAACGAACCATGCAAGTTGGCAGTTAATAAGCGACAAAATACAAATAAGTAATCGATGGTAATTTT
>MJUT01001213.1:205264-216758 GCA_002080005.1 Gigantidas platifrons | reverse complement strand
GTGCAGTGAGGACGAGATTGCCAATATAGTAAGTGAAAAAAAGGAAGAAGAAAGAAACAAAGAAACAATGTTATAGTATTGGCATGTAATTTTGAAATAAATGTGGGGATAAGAATAATAAAACAATTACATATGACTATCATCTGAGATAGACTTTCAGATTTGTCTACCTTCAATTATTTTTTTTTCAGGGGAAATAACCTCTCAACTGAATGTCTACCTGAAATGAGTGCCATATTTTGTATATTGATAAAGATAAGTTAACATTTGAATATTGTGGATTTCTAATAAGACTATATTATATATAATATATTAAAAAAAAAAATTATAGTCGACCTATCATCAGAGCCGGATTACAAAAAAGCTAATGTGGGGGCCTGTATCGTGCGTTATAAAGGGGTCCTACATTAAAAAAAATACACATGTATAGGGCCTATACATTTTCTTACGAAATAAGATAATTCAATTTAATTGGAGTAGCATAGCAGTACAACCGGCCCCACCCCCCTTTCCCCACATTTTAACATTAACGTTACCAGATCGTGATATTTAGATTTCAAAAGACAGCTTGCAAGCATAGAGTTCGAAAATGCTCTCAAAAATTCGGGAGGGGGAGGGGTTGCTGGGGTGAGTTAGTATATGTTTCTTTTGTGACTTAGTTATACCAGCCATACCTTGTCATGTCTTAGACCCCATGGCTAGAAACTTATCGTTAAGTTTATACACAGGTCTAGTCTAATCTTGTCAAAACAAGACGTTTACTTAGTCCACAATGTTAGCGAAATTTAGATTACTATGGAGAAACAGATAGAGGATAGTGTCTGGAATGTTTGCTTTGTAGCATGCCACAATCAACAATTTCAAAACCTGTTATTATTGCTAATTATGAGCTCATACAGTTGATTTTTGCTCAAATGAATGTCTACCTCCAACGTGTGTCAATTTTTTGTATATTGATAAAAATAATTTACCAATTGAATATTGTAGATTTCTAATGCATCATATGCTATAAATAAAAAAAAAAAAAAAATTAGTAGACCTACCATCATTCAAGGATTACATGTAAGATAGTATGGGGTTTCCAACAAGCGCTATAAATCATAGCCCCCCCTCCCCCCACCCCGACATGTTAGCAATAACGTTACAGCTTGCTAGCATAGAGTTATAAAACCCCATCTAAAATGAGTAATATGCGGGTGGGGGGGTTGGCACTTAATATATGCTACTGTTGCTACTAGGCTAATCCGGTCCCACCCTGCCATATTTTAGACCCCTATGGTTAGAAAACTTGCGTACACAAGTCCAGACTAATGTTGTTGAAACAAAACGTTTATTTAGTCCACAATTTTAGTGTCTGGAGGATAACATCTCTTTACATTATGTCATATTCCCAAAACATAGGATTTTCCTATAATGATAAAATAATTGTATTATAGTGGATGGAAAACCCAAAGCATGATAATTTATACGGAAATAAAATTCGGATCTCAGCCAAACATTAGTTTGTACTATAGGTATGTCACTCCCAAAGTAATTATGAATCTGCTAAACTTTCGATAAATGTGAGTTTATAGTTCCACCCACTTATGAATAATATAAAAACATATATTATAAATCCATCTTTTATTTTTGCTTCGTTTGCAAACAAAATCCAGCTTGGATCCATAAAACTAGTTTAAATATGCCATTTTATTGGGAGATGGCAGAATCAAGTCATGGATACCAGCGTCATGTATATGAGTTTAGGGGACCAATTTTTAGAACTCCCGACCCAATTGGTTAAACGATGTCCTGTAATCACTTTGGGTCCGTCCTGGCTTGGCCAATTGGAAATAAACTTGGTACTAATGGTCATTGGATGGTCCTCTACAAAAGGCTTTGTTTGCTTGTTTTTTTTTGTTTTTTTTTTGTTTCGATCGGAAGTCCACCAAAGGCAAAAAGAGAGACACACGAAAAATATTTGAGTTGAAAAGAGTTGAGGTAATGAATTCCTAATGAAAATCAGATAGAAACATTTATAGAGTTTTTGACATAATAGGGGCTACAAGGGGGATTTCATAATTAGAACTTTTAATTTTTTTAATTTTTGATCCATCTGTATAATTTATTGATAGGCCATTACAAATAATCAACTACTATATACACGTCTCATGTGCAGTGTATCATGAGTTCAAGTCCCAGTCGACTCACTCACTCACTCACTCACTCACTCACTTCCACTTTCCTGATTATAAAATTGTAAACAAGAGTACCAGACGAATAGTCATAATGATAGATTGTACCTATGTCAGCATTTTTTAAACTGATATTCATATAATCTAGTCTACGTAACTTGACGATTCATTACTAAAATAATACAGCACAGCCTAATAACAATTAACTATAACAACGAATCGATCCATTACCAAGATAGATTATGTGTATCCGTTCAACATAGTGCAACAAATGTCTAATTGTTTGTCTGCTGGCGATTAGAAATGTCATTCATTAAGGACGACCATTTAACTTTTTGCACGATCAAATTCAGTGTTTATGGATGAAAGGGTAAACAAATGTGTGTTTTCTTTTCATGACATATATGTTGTTGTTGTTGTTTTACTTAATGTATACAGTAGTGTATATATTTGTAGAATAGGGACAGTTCAATGGCTATTTCCGGCATGTTTGGATAAAACAAAACTGAAAGATATGGACGAACATAAAACTTGTTGATATTGCTGGAATTGTTGAACGCCACTGTTCTAAAATTTCTTTTCATAACTACGTTTACAAATCGATTTTCTGTGGGTACTCCGGTTTCCTACACATATAAAATTGACCGTCACGATATAACTGAAATATTGTTGAAAGTGGCATTAATCACCATACCCCAAACCCAAGCCCCCTCTACAAATCGTATAACTACTTAAACGCATTAATTGTCAGTCATATACGACAGTGTATATCATAATTACAGAAGAAACACATGTAGTAACGGGACATACAATTTACTAAATTCATCAAGTATAGAAACACGTATAGTAACGAGACATACAATTTATTAAAATCATCAAGTATAGATACATACTACTTTCTGAGATATACACTACTGTCTAAATTAAGTAAAATATACACTACTGTCTAAATTAAGTAAAATATACACTACTGTCTAAATTAAGTAAAATATACACTACTGTCTAAATTAAATAAAATATACACTGCTGTCTAAATTAAGTAAAATATACACTACTGTCTAAATTAAGTAAAATATACACTACTGTCTAAATTAAGTAAAATATACACTACTGTCTCAATGAAGTAAAATATACACTACTGTCTAAATTAAGTAAAATATACACTACTGTCTAAATTAAGTAAAATATACACTACTGTCTAAATTAAGTAAACTATACTCTGCTGTCTAAATTAAGTAAAATATACCATTTCCATTACTTCCAAGCAATTATTAAATCGTTTTCCCAGACTATAAATGTGATTTTCATTATAGAGTCATACCTACCTATGCGGTCACCTCTGATTAGCAGGCAACTGTATTAAAAGGTCACATTTTTCTTGTCCTATCAAGCAAATTTCAAATGAACTGAACCTCTTTCAAAAGATCACCTGTCTTATGAGACCACTTTTTTCTTTGTTCCAAAAGATGACCGCTTAATACAGGTTTGACTGTATGTTTCTGTAATAATCACAATTTTTTAGTAGAGAAAACATCCCTTTAGTGCCCCTGTTTTAGTACTGAAAATATCACTCTAGTGCCCCTGTTTTGCTTGTATTCAACCATCTATTTTTTTAATAGGTCTTAGAATGTATTGGGTGTCACATTGAATGATTGATAGTAAGTTGTGTACAAAATATAACAGTATAAAGAAAAAAATATGACGATAAAAACGTATCTACGGCTATTAATTTTAAATGTTGTTATATTTAATAACTGTGTAGCCATATTGGACATTGAAGGGGCTATTCGGGATGCAACATTGGAAGTGAATTATCTCCGCAATGGTAAGATGTACATGTGCTTAACTAGTTGTATTAATATTACAAATGTTATCCTTGTATATTATAGATGAAATTCTTTTTGTAACATAAATACGCATTTTTCGTTCGATGTTTTTATGCAGTAATCAACTTAAAAATAGTGAACTTGTACAAACCATGGGCTAACATGAAGATCATGATCGATGCTATTCCATGATTGTGATGTTATTCCATGATTTTGCGGACCTCGACGAAAGCACCCAATATTGATTTCTGTTACAAACCATACATTTTTGTACCATGGATCTTACTCATGAACTTATTTAAACCAACGAATCCGAATCCGATCGTAAGATCCATGGTAAATATAAAACATTTTTTTTTTTTGTAAATTTATTATAATTGTAGACATTTATTATATTTCTATCAATTTATTTTATCTTGCACTTGTCCTATTAGAGCAGTCAAATTGCGTTGATTGGTTAGAGTTTCGCTATTGATAAGGGTCACTGACCAAGATTTAGTTTTGTCTGGTACCCGATTAATGTTGAGCAGCAGTAAGAAAAAGTAGCAGCATTCGGTAAGTGCGGACTTCACGGAAGACACCACCAAAAACGATTAGAATGAAGCTTTTTCTGCTCTTTTTAGACAATTTGGATGTTGATTTAGATTTTTGGACATTGCAGGATAAATACATTATACCAGTGGGAGCGCCAACCACCATTTCCGTACCTCCACTCATGTTACGTATTGTCCACAGATTCAAGGGAGAATACACCAATATTGGTATAGATGGCGCTCGCGGCGCTTCACGTCATTTATTTGTTTACGTTACATGTGTGTGGA
The DNA here is from genome assembly GCA_002080005.1 of Gigantidas platifrons. Classification (NCBI taxonomy): domain Eukaryota; kingdom Metazoa; phylum Mollusca; class Bivalvia; order Mytilida; family Modiolidae; genus Gigantidas; species Gigantidas platifrons. The sequence continues at coordinate 211,937 of MJUT01001213.1, read as the reverse complement.
TTTTTTATAAAATAAAGTAAAAAAAATAATAAACTATGCTTATTTTTTTAATTTGTTGGTATCTTAAGTATATGTTTACTATATGACTGAATCGTACTGACATTAACTGTGAAATGTATATCTTATAATTGGCTTTGAAAATCGGAAATTGCTTTGATGTTTTTGGAAATAAAATTATGGCAGGTAAATACCCTGGTCTAATTATAACTGACTATTAAGCATCCTATTGGTTGTTTAAATATAAAATGATCAGAAATAGATATGAAAAGGATTAGAGATTCCAAAAAAATGCATAATTACCCATCATCCATTGCAAATATGCTAGAGAGGCTGTGTGTAGAAAGGTTAAAATCTATGTTGTTTACATCTAGACGCGACTAGAGAAAACGGTTTTATAAGATCTTTAACACACTTTAAATGTTTTTTATTTGTTTTACAGTGGATCTGGATTCTGGATACATTCATATTTAACAATTGTTCAGTTATTTATATATATTTTTAGAACAATTACACCATAATTTCCATAAACAACTCAAGAATGGCAAGATGTCATCAAGTAAATGGTCATGCACACTGTTTTGTGTTTATGATTTTGCTTAAGTTTTATTTCCGTCTTGTTTATTATTGTAATGAAGAAAGATTTCTTCACTTCCAGTTCCATAGCCAAGCTTTTTATGTAATTTCTTGAGCAACCTCATGATCAAACAAATGCTTTAAATTGTCAATCAAGACGCCCACAATGTCAATCAGCAGTATAGTCCGTTTGACTTCTATTAAACCTACAGAAAAGAATTCTTAAAAATCCAGTTTTCAAATCAACAGCTTTTTTCTAGATATATATTAATGTAAGATATATACGAACTCTGACAATGAATTTCAAAATTCTTGGTCCATTATTAAAAAAGTTATCCATTAGGTCTCTATGTTAATTATATTTTCTGAAGTGTAACAATCTGGCTGGAGTGAGTACAAATAACAGACTGTACCGTGTGACATAGGACATTTAAATATTAATGGACATCAATAACAATTGACTTTCACCTTAATGATCAGTTGATGAGTAGCCTTTTAATATTTAAATGTCCTATGTCACATGGTACAATGAAATATACATTGAAAGGACATGTCTGTTATTTTGTTCTGATGGTTGTGCTCTTACACTATTTGTACTCACTCCATGTAAATTTTTACACTTCTGAAAATATAATTAACATGGAGATCTAATGGGTAACTTTTTTAATAATGGACCAAAATTTTTGAAATTAATTGTCAGAGTTCGTATATATCATATATTAATATACATCTGGAAAAAAAGTTGCTGATTTGAAAACTGGATTTTTAAGAATTTTTTTCTGTAGGTTTAATAGAAATCAAACGGACTATATAATCAATAAAAATCACAGTATACAATTGATTCACATAATATTTTTTTCATTCGATAGGACAATACAAACAAAATAAAAGAACATCATGTACAAACTACAGTACATATACAAAATATAGCAGGTACAGGTACTTGTCTTTAAGACATGAAATATAACTTTATTAGAAAAAAAATATGCACCCCTATATCATTTTTAAGACATACATTTTTATATTTTGTATTTAAAATTATATGCACCCAATAATATATCATTTATGACATGCAGTATAACTTAACTGAAAAAAATATGCACAAATACATACTATATAACTTTACTAAAAAAAAATATGCACCCCTACATACTAGATATAACTTTACTAAAAAAAATTATGCATCCTACATGCTATAAGTATAATATGTGGGGGTGCATATTCTTTTAAATAAAGTTATATATATCCTAAAGTTGATAGAGGTGCATATTTTTTTAAATAAAGTTATACATATATATATATGGTGTCTTAAAGACAAGCCCATGTGGTCACAGAGGAGTATGCAGATGTCGAACTGCCACAAAGTCCACCCTGACACAAATCCTGAGCCTTTTAAATAGTCATTGTGGTCAAGAAGACATATCTAAAGGTTAAGTCCATTTCATTCAGAAAAAGTTGGATGATATTGAATTTTATGAGTTTGTACAAAATACTTGCAAATATGTCCGATTTTTCTTTGTATTTGTAGGAAATGTGAAAGAAACTTTAAGCATTTTTTCTAGGGTACTGGAGGAATATTATAATCATGCTTCTTTCTTTAAGAAACTGTGAAAATGTCAGTTGCCCCCTCAGAAAAAAACGTGTGTCTTACACCATTTTGATATTATTTGTGATAAAAGAGGAGATCACAGCGCTGATATTGATCCATTTTTATTTGGAAAGAAATTTGACATTTCCATTTCAGGTAAATATGCAGAACAAAATTAATAAGTATTCACAGATATATTATGTCATCTCCACTATAATTCCCTAGATAATTTGAAAAAGGAAAAAGAATGTTGTGTATGAAACATCTTCAAGGACTACAAGATATATTTCAGTTTAAAAAGAAAATGTGGATATCTTTTTTGAAACATTTAAAATTTGAGTTAAATTTTAATACAGATATTCAGAAGCCGGCAACTGGCGAAAATCTCCGGTAATTTCAGCTGTCGCCGCCGGTAACAGGAAAAAATAGTCACATTATATTTTTTCCACATTTACTATACCCAGGAAAGTCATAGTATGTATAATGAGTGACTTTGTCCATTACCCAGGTTATGGTGTTTATCGCCACTTTCAACATTTTTTCGGTGATATGGTGGCTTTCTGTTTTATCATTACAATATATTTCAAATTTGGTTTCATTCTGATAAATAATAACATTTGATCGGCACATACCGTTCACACTTATTACCTAATAACCAGGACCAATATTAATTTGATCTTTGAACTTTGCAAATTGATAACTGGTAAACAAATAGGGACCCATCAGCTTCCCAAAACGCAAATATTTATTTCCCCCATAATTTCTCTAATTTTTCCATTTTTGTCGATTTCCCAACTTCTTAAATTATTTTATTTTTCGACTATTAGTTATTTAGATTGTTGGGAGAAAATAAATAATTTATTTACTGGTGGAAATTGAGAGAAAATCATATCGAGTCGGCTTTTTATTTTTGTAGCTAAGTATGGATAAGAAGTGCCAAACGAACGTCGGAAGTATGTAAATATTAAACAAACAGGTACATGTTTTGAGATTTAAAATTTGATTTTCTTTCTTTCTTTTAAAGAACTTGCGACCGTTTCACTAAAGGTCGTAAGTCGGAAACGTCTACAGACGTAAATGCACTCTTAAGAGCTATCACCGATACGATCCGAGTTGTCTTAACATACGGGCCAACTAGTCCTCGCTTACGGGCCGACATGTCTCGGTCCAAGTTGTCCGCCGGCCGAGTTGTCTGGCATCCATGCTTAGCCGAGAAATATAAAGACAAATTGTATAATGTTTGCTGTGATCCGACCAGAGATCTGACTAACGAATATCTATCCCGTAATTTAATTGACAATAGCCTTGAATTCAATTACAATTTGTACTAATCTGCCAATCAATACAATTAGCTTCTTGGTAAACACATGTGCGTACTTGACAAATTAACATAACAAATAATAAGACAAGCTTAAAATAGAACCAAGTAATATATTCCTTTTAAACCATATAGTCGTGTATATAACGGGATATAAATAATTGTTCATACAAAAGACAAGGTATTTTATTTAAACCTAATAAATAATCAAAGTAGATCGAGATCAAATTCAAAGAACAAGATATCTGTGTAAATCCTGTGGTCTTTTTTCATTGTACATATCCCAGATGCATGCCAGATATGTAACATTGCTGATGTCTTAAGATAAAAAGGTCAAAACTTTGCAAAGCACATTCTTAAGTACCATAAATTAAGGCTAAATTATGACAATGCCGTCTTTTGAGGTATAATTCGTAATTGGATAAATATTTCACCGCATGCCAACATTTTAATTGTCTTTCTTTATGATGGTTTCTTTTTAAAACATTAATATTATAAAAATTAAAAGACGCTTCTTTCTTAATTAGAACTTATTCTTTTTTGATGTGTAATAATAAAGCACGGAGCCCGTTAACTGACATGATAAATATTTTTATGACGTTACACGAAATAGTATTTGGCATAAACTAAATTAAAAAAAAAATATCATGTCAGTTACTGGGCTCCACAATAAAGCAACATATTAATATGCATTTAGCTTTTCTTTTTTTTCTTTTTTATTTCAGACGAGTGCGTTTTCATCGCATATTTGTGTATGCATGTAAACAAAGTAATATAATTTGTAGTTGTTGTGTATGACCTCACGGAAAAGGCTTTGTAGGCTTTTATTCATTACAGAAACTTTTTTAAATTATGTTTTTTGTCAGCCAAAATTCCATAACCAGTTGAACACTAACGACAGACGCCAAGGATGCGAAGTTTGATTTGCATTACAAAAAAGACTCAAGTTTGAGTGAAAGGTCATTTATTCTAACCCTAAAATAATACAATTACATGAACGAATATTACATAATAATGCATAACCATTTGAATAAATGACAATACAAGATGCAAAGGTGGGAGCTAAAAGTGCCCAACATCATGCCCAACATACACGTAAGAAGCTAGAAACAAAAAATACCATATGAAAACATACATCAATGAAATAGATTGTAAGTACATGTATATATAGTTAAACAATAATAAAATAGACAATCAAAGTTATTTTGCCATAACAGAATACAGTATAGCCAATCAATTGAAAAGATAACATTTCCATTGAAGGGTGGTATGCGGGAGGGTTTTTCCCGGATAAGCAATAAAAGTCTCACTCAAATTTTTTCATGAACTTTCTGGTCAGGAGTTTATTGGCCGACTGATAGCGTGGGTTAGTTCTTGCTGTAACCCAATAACCCCCGTTAGCATTAATCGAGTGACCAATCAGAAGGATGCATGTGCATGATCACGCAGGCAACATGCATGTACCACATAGATAATTTAATTAATGAATACTGTCCATTCTTCAACCAATATAAATAATACTAATCATGCTGGAAATTTGCAAACAAAAAATGTTTTATCTTACAATAAATGTTCTTTTTTGTTTCCAATCGATAATTTGAGTGCGCAGGTGCTAAAGGTAGATATATAATAATATTATATAACAGTGACATTATTTTTATTTCCATATTGACCCTACATTTTATTCATTGAACGTCGAGTGCCTGTGCGTCAACCAGTATACTATATGTCGGTATATATCTACCTTTAGCACCTGTGGACTCAAATTATCGATTGGAAACAAAAAAACATAATTTAAAAAGAGGGGCCCGGGTGGCTCAATGAGTAAGGTCGCTGGATCTAACAACTCATACAAGCCTATCACCAATACGGCGTGGGTTCGCGCCCGGCTTTGTAAATTACAAAAAAGGGTGCACTTGACTCGCAACCGCAAGTGATGAAGTTTACCAGTTGCTTGCCCATGGTCGGTGGTTCTCTTCGGGTACTCCGACTTCCTCCACCACTAAAACTGGTCGCCATGATATAGCTGAAATATTGTTGAAAGTGGCGTTAAACACCAAAAATCAAATCAATCAATCAAAAGAAAAGGTATTTTATTTAAACTTAATAAATAATCAAATTAGATCGAGATAAAATACAAAGAACATTAATATTATAAAAATTAAAAGACGCTTCTTTCTTAATCAGAATTTATTCTTTTTTGATGAGTAACAATAAAGCACGGAGCCCGTTAACTGACATGATAAATATTTTTATGATGTGACACGAAATAGTATTTGGCATAAACTAAATTAAAAACATATCTATAAACGAAATAAAAAAGATTCTCATGTCAGAAAACGGGCTCCGTAAACTATTTCGCATAAACGAAATTAAAATTATCATGTCAGTCACTGGGCTCCACAATAAAGTAACATATTAATATGCATTTAGCTTCTTTTTTTTTCTTTTTCTTTTATTTCGGATGTGTGCGTTTTCATCACATATTTGTGTATACATGTAAACAAAGTAATATAATGTGTAGTTGTTGTGTATGACCTCACGGAAACGGCCTTGTATTACAGAAACTTTTTAAATTATGTTTTTTTGTTTCCAATCGATAATTTGAGTGCGCAGGTGCTAAAGGTAGATATATACTAACATATAGTATACTGGTTGACGCACATGAACTCGACGTTCAATGAATAAAATGTAGGGTCAATATGGAAAAAAAATAGTGTCACTGTTATATAATATTATAATTTATATAACAGTGACACTATTTTTGTCCATATTGACCCTACATTTTATTCATTGAGTGCCTGTAGCTGACGATATATAGGCCGTCATATTAGAATATTCAATTATTCTTAATTATATGAGTCTCTGGATTACTGTTCAAACTGTGTCTGAAGGGCTCTCAGAGGAAGTATCTTCTTCACGTTGTGAAAATTGTGTTTGTTAAAAATGTCCATAAAAAATCAAGTATTTTAGGAAGCAAATTTGATGCCATGAGATGGCTAGAATGCCATAACTACCACCTGCTGAGCGAGGTGGGAGTTTGGCTTTGCCAGTCTATTCATTCTCCTATAACTTTTATTTTTTCTCCTACAACTCAAAAAATTAATGACATCCCTGATATTGATGTTCCAGTAAAGATATTTTGTTGTCTCGCATGTTATAAGAGTTTTAACTCATTTTGTATGTCAGATACA
>MJUT01001213.1:161518-181324 GCA_002080005.1 Gigantidas platifrons | reverse complement strand
ATCACATGCAATCATTCAACCACATCCATTAATATTCATTGATCAACTGTCATCTGAAGTCTAATTCATATATTATTTGCTAAATGATCAAAGAATGACATCACATTTTTCTACCGTGGTTTTCTTCAGTTATATAATTACTCCGGTTTCCTCCACCAATAAAACTGAAATATTGTTGAAAGTGGTGTTAAACATCATAACCCCTAACCCCAATGTTCTACCTTGTTGATGTCCTTGTGGTGAAAAATTCCCTTTTTCAGGTGAAAGGAATTGAGGAAACTCCAATTTATACAAAAGGATTTGTTTGTAATATACACCATATGTATGTTGACGTGGTTTTATTGTGTTAGTCAACCACATGGGTCGAATAATGTAACATGCTCCCCTCGAGTGCTGAAGATTGTGGGTTCAGGCCCCAGTCAGGGTCAAACCAAAGACTATAAAATTGGTATTTGCTACTATTCTGCTCTGACAGTAAACAGCAGTAAGGTGTAACAGCAGTGACTAGCTGGCTCAATATCAGGATGTCAGAGTGGAGCGACTAGTCTACCTACAGACTGTTGTTTTAGTCAGCTAACAATATAAAAATCCAACTAAGTTAAAAATGGACATCCTTATCATCATTAAAATGTAACTTGTTCTCGCAATGATCCAGCCGAAAATATTGCTCATCTAGCATTAAACACAAGTACTTACTCACTATTGTGTTGTCCACTGTAGTCAAAGGTTAGAGCTAGGGCTTAGGGTTATGGTGTTTAACGCTACTTTCAACAATATCTCAGTTATATAGTGGCGGTCAGTTTTATTGGTGGAGAACACCCGAGTACCGTGAGAAAATCACAGACCTGCCGCAAGTCACTGACAAACTTTTATCACATAATGTTGTATCGTCGAGTACACATCGCCTGAGCGAGATTCGAACTCACAACGTTAGTGGTGATAGGGACTGATTGCACAGGTAGTTGTAAATCCTCTTTAGTCACAGTATTTTAATAAGCATTCATTATCAATTATTTAACAAGACACATTATTCCAGCTCCAAGTTCATCAATTTTGCCCTGTCATCTCAATGCGAAGTCATTAGTGGAGAAACAATAATAAATTATAAAAGCATTAGATTTTGCCTAGTGTTTTGCACTAAACAACTCACATATAAACTCATGCATGACACTACAGATTTGATTGTTTGTACTTAATGCCACTTTCAGCAATATTTCAGCAATATCATGGCGACCAGTTTTAGTGATGGAAGAAGTCGGAATACCCGGGGAGAACCACCGACCATAGGCAATTAACTGGTAAACTTTATCACTTGCAGTGCGAGTCGAGTGCACCTTTTTTGTAATTTACAAAGCTGAGCGCGAACCTACGCCGTATTAGTGATAGGCTTGTATGAGTTGTAAGGTAATCCAACTACCTAACTCATTGAACCACCAGTGCCCTGACACTACAGAAGTAATTTACTTACCAGGGTAAGGTACACCACCAAATGTAATTAATTCATATAACAATACACCATACGACCAGACATCAGATTTAATACTGAGCTTTCCATAAAGTGCTACTTCTAGTGCTGTCCATCTTATTGGGAACTGTGTAACTGTATAAAATTAATTGTGAATAATTTTTTCCAATAATTTTGCAAATGTTACTATAAAATTATAAATAAATAAAAAAAAAAAATTGTTAAGCTGTGTACACCACAAAATAGGTTTCGCTTGGTTTGGTTTATGGTGCTTAACGCCACTTCCAAAAATTTTTCAGTTATATTGTGGCGGTCAGTTTTATTGGTGGGGGAAACCGGAGTACCCGGAAAAAACCACAGACCTGCCGCAAGTCAATGACAAACTTTATCACATAATGTTGTATCGAGTACACCATGCCATGAATGGGGTTCGAACTCACAACTTTAGTGGTGATAGGTACTGATTGCATTAGTTGTAAATCCAACTACCATACGAACACGGCCACGACGCTCCCTCCCCACAAACTAATACAAAGCGTAATGTCTAAGGATGGAAACTAACTTACATGAACTGAAATTAGCAATTTATATCAAGAGCTGTGATTTGAGTACTTAATATGCCTGTCCCCAAATAATTGTAAATTCTGAAAAATATACCCATTTTAACAAAATTTTATACTCTGGAATGGTAAAAGTGAAAATTGTACACATCGTTAGAGAGCTTACTTTTGATCTGTATTTACATTGCAAAAGTACTTCATGAGATACAATAAAATCAAACTAATGTCTTACGAAATGTGAAAAAATACTTTTTTTTTCATTCACAAAGTCCCATTACTCAGCAACAGAATTATTAAAAAATGTCAAAATTGAAAGGTACCATAATTTCATCAATCCTTAGGCTCTGTAAACATTTAGTGAAGTTGGTCAAAGTAAACTTAAAGGGGCATTATCTGCCAAATCGTAAATTTTTGTTACCCATAAAAACTATCAGATATGATTGATGCCTTAATAAAACGTGTTTCTGTAACTTTTAAATGTTATGAAATGTACGCGCATCGTGGGAAAATCGTGCAACTGCTCGTGTTTTGAGATCGATCAAAAAATGAACGCCATCTGATTAATTATCGACTTTGTTTACGGAGTTTGTCGAATTGTCATTAAATCAGTACAACAATGCACTTATTTCTTATTTTTTGTGAATCTGCTTTTAGTCGGTGTTAATTACGGATAAAGAACCATGCAAGTTGGTAGTTAATAAGCGACAAAATACATATTTTTCATTTTTACCTGTCACTAGTAAGGTCAATTGCATACGGAAAAAGTGAGGTCAAATTATGTGTTTGCAAGCAAATAAGTAATCGATAGAAATTTTCGTTCTCAAAAGGCGGAAAGTTGTTCGATAAGCTGCTTAATGTGAAATGTTTACCTTTATTTCATCATGTTACAGCTTTTTACCAATTTCCAAAACATATAATGTTTTTGGTCAAAATCGTAGCTAATGCCCCTTTAAGTTATTGTCAGACACAGATTAAAATACTCACTGATGAAAAAAAAAAAAGGAAATTTCTAATACAGTGTCCAAATACTCTCATTTTCCAGCTGTTTGGGCCAACTTTGACACATTTTATTTCAAAATATTTTGTTCCAAAAAGAGGAAATCCACTAATCAGAGGTAAACTGTCATATCTGCAGACATTAAATTTTCTTTTACAAAAAAGTCCTATAACTGCAATGGCAGAAGTCAAAATTGTCAAATTAGAAAAGCACCATTCTTTCATCTTTCCTAAAGCTATGTAAATTTTTGTGAAATTTGGTCAAAGTAGACTCGTTATAGTAGAATGTGATGGACGACGGTATACTGTAATACTCCCTTTCTTCGATGGGGGTATCAAAAGTACTACATACCCTTCCAGATTTGTTTACTGACATAGGACATTGTTTTGAACAAGAGAATGAAGAGTATTTGTGGTAAATCCAGTATGATCATATATATGCCCCTAGCACAACAGTAAAACTAGTAATACTTAACAATGATATATTCATGATTAGAACAAAGTTTGGTTTTAATGACTGATGACTTCATGAGAAAGAATGATGAATGGATATATAACCAAACCCATTTCTTCCTCATTGTCATTTTCAGAAGATACAGATATTACACAGCCATATACAAAATCAAAACAACAAGTGTTTTACATTATGTGATTCAAACTAAAAATATGCTTCATTCATGGTTCCCTGTGTTTGATGAGTCTAGGAACAACAGGTATAACATCCTGGTACAACTGGTTTGAAGTGCAGAATAAACCACAGTTCATGACCATCTTAGATTAAAATGCTTACTTCCTTCAGCCTTATATATATCCTCCTGCATATGTCTAGCTAGACCAAATTCTGCCACTTTGACATCGTTCCTTTCTCCCACTAAGATACAGGCAGCTCTTAAATCTATAAGTACAATGTTCTCTGTTTGTAGATATGCCATACCATCTGCAATCTATGCAACAAAAATGTAAATTTCAAAAATATCAACAGAGAATGTTTAATTGTCTGTATTTATAGATACTGTAGTTTCTCTTCACTGCTTAACATGTAATTTGGAATCATTCAATCTGTTCTATCTAAGAAACGGTTTGTGTCAATACTTTTCTAGACCTCAAATGTTGTGTGTTATCTCCCTTGCAATAAAACGACGAAAGTGGTTCATTGGAGTGGTCACATTGCTTGTGAATGGTTGATTTATCAACCATCACTACCATTAACTTGGACGGAGTTGAATGATTTTCCTAACATGAACAAAGGCAATTCAGTTCAACAAAGGCTGCAGATGATCACTCATTTGACTAAATATGGCCTAATGTACCAGAAAATGTTATACTGTCAAGGTGCAGTCGTGATCGTGATCATATGGTAGTTGGATTTACACAACCGGTACAATCATCACTAACATTGTAAGTTCAAACCCTGTTCATGGGGAGGTGTACTCGATATAACATTATGTGTTGAAGTTTGTCAGTGACTTAGGACAGTTCTGTGGTTTACTCCAGATTCATCCAGCAATAAAACTAACTGCCATGATTTATCTGAAATATTGTTGAAAGTGGCGTTAAACACCACAATCCATTCTATTATACTGTCTTGGATGGTTTCCATTTTTGGTACAGAGAAACCTCAAAACACTGGAATCCTGTATAAACCCAACTTTAAATAAATAAAGTGCTAATGATGTATAAACCCAACTTTAAATAAATAAAGTGCTAATGAAGGAAATTCTGATTAATTTAACCTGTATAAGTTGGTCTCAAGTACGGTCGCTTTAGACAGGTTTCACTTGAATTTTTTTTTTTAATATGTTCAAAGATCATTCATATACAATTTATTTTCTTCAAACAATAAGATTTTCTTATTCTAATTTCTAGAAAGGTCATATTTAAAAGATAACTGTATTGCATTTGAAAACTTAACGGCATCAATTGGAGATTTGGTGGTCGCAAATTGAGCTTACTTGCGACGCATCATGAAATCGACAATTGATACCATGAAATTTTCAATTTAATACAGTTATCTCCATTCTAATGTAATCATGTGTATTGATGAGTATTGCCACATTATTGACAAGATGATGTAAGCGGTAATCAGCTAAAATTCTAAGCATATCTCATGCTATTTCAAACGTGGAATTAAACCGGGAAAATTACACCATTAAATCAAGAATTGATGCTGTGAAATTTTATTTTTCAAATACAATGCAGTTATCTCCATTCTAATGTAATCATGTGCATTGCCACATTATTGACAAGATGACGTAAGCGGTAATCAGCTAAAATTCTAAAAATATCTGATGATATTTCAACCGTGAAATTGATACAGTGAACATTACAATATTGACCAATCACAGACCAGGAATATTAAACAACTTCATTAGAATTTAAATCATATCAGCAAAAATGGCCATGTTGCACATCTCAACAGCATCTAAAACATTTAACAGGCTTTAGGTAAATACATAGCTATATCATGGAAATTGACAATTTTGTGCCAGAATTTTGTCTAGTGTCTTAGATATGTCGATTTAGTATAGATTGAATTCAGACCAATGACACAGATATAATAGCGGTTTGTAACAAATGAATAGATAGAACTTATATCATTATTTTGTAAAAAAAAAAAAAAAAAAAAAAAAAACTCGTTCTTTTATAGTGATCAGTTTTCTTTGCCTGTGCAACAATGTTGAGTTTATTGAAGATTTACTAATAATTCTTACCTGTGCAAACATATCAACAATAATTGGCAGTTTAATTGATTTTGATCCTTACCTGTGCAGCCATATCTACAATAATTGGCAGTTTAATTGTTTTTCCTTCATCTCTGCGTAAGTAATCTAACAATGATCCATTGACCATTAATTCTGTTATAATCCAGATCGGTTCATCTATTGTACACACAGCCAGCAGTTGAACCAGTTTGCGATGTCTTAGTTTGTGCATAAGTTTAGCCTCAGATAAGAAGTCCTCTGCACTTATTTCACTTTGTTTTAAAGTTTTGACAGCTACATCAACCGTATTCATCCATTTTCCTAGAAAAAACGTTTTTAGAGTTAAGACCTCTTTTGTCGGCTACATGCAGGACAGAACGTTAAAGTAGAGGTAATAATGGCCATTTTCGGCCAAATCATTATAATGCAGATAGTTAAAGTAGCTAAAGTGATTACGGATGTAGACGAAAATGTTATGAAAGTATATGAACTAAATTTTGGACACTTTTTTACATTATTCCTCATCATGATATCTTTATGACTTCATGACAACTGATGGCACAATTTCAAGAAAAACAAATATTAACCCTTATAATGTATAACAACAATCCTAAAATAAAACAAGATTGCAACACGCAGCCATGTGTCCCCCACCGCAATAGAAAGAGGTGTAATGTGAGTGTAATGTTATCCATGTGATATATTTATAAAATCGAGAAAGCATCCGAGATGCAACAGCCGAGTTGCAAGTCAAAATCTTGGGGCATTTAATTTGTCTATTCACCAAGATCATCAATATATATGGCTTAGGGGTGGAGATCTCAACCATTAAAAAGTTCACTTCAGGTAGGGGGTGGGGTATGATCCCCCAGGGCCTGAGCTATAAGGCATTTAATTTGCCTAGTCACCCTGATCATAAATATATATGGTTTAGGGTGGGGATCTCGGTCAAATTTTTCTATTGATTGCCCACAGGGGTGGGGCTGAGCTCGGGAGAGGGGGAATGTTGCATCCTCAACTTCTCATTGGAATCTCCACCCATACCAGATATTAAGTTCCTATCTTTTGTAGTTTCAGAGAAATGTGTAATTCTCAAAATATGTACTTTTCCAATAAAAAACATGATTTTACAAAAAATTATTTTTCGAAGGGGGGAGGGGAAAATCTTGGGGCAATTAATTTGTCTATTCACCCTGATCATAAATATATATGGCTTAGGGGTTGGGATCTTAACCATTAAAAAGATCACTTCAGGTAGGGGGTGGGGTATGACCCCCAGGGCCTGAGCTATAAGGCATTTAATTTGCCTAGTCACCCTGATCATAAATATATATGGCTTAGGGGTTGGGATCTCAACCATTAAAAAGATCACTTCATGTAGGGGGTGGGGTATGACCCCCGGGGCCTTAGCTATAAGGCATTTAATTCGCCTAGTCACCCTGATCATAAATATATATGGTTTGGGTGGGGATCTCTGTCACATTTTTTTATAGATTCCCCAGAGGGGTGGGGCTGAGCTGGGGGGAGGGAGGGGGAAATGTTGCATCCTCAACTTCACATTGGCATCTCCACCCATACCAAATATTAAATTCCTATCTTTTGTAGTTTCATGGAAATGTGTAATTCTCAAAATATGTACTTTTTCTATAAAAAAAACATGATTTTACAAGAATTTGTTTTCGAAGGGGGGAAGACGGGGAAATGTTGCACCCTCAACTTCACATTGGCATCTCCACCCATACCAAATATTAAGCTTCTATCTTTTGTAGTTTCAGAGAAATGTGTAATTCTCAAAATACGTACTTTTTCTATATAAAAAAACATGATTTTACAAGAATAGTTTTTCGAATTTTGCCCAGTTTCGAACTTAAGCTAGAGATTCTTAATATAATGCTTGTGTGTAAATTTGAAGTCAATTGGTCAACAAATAAAAATCTGAGAGTGTTTACAATATATCCGGACGGACGGACGCCAAGCATTTCCATATCCCCCGCTCCGCTTTTTGCGGAAGTGGGAGACAATAACAGTTTTTATTATTGAACTTCAGTGTCTTTTCTATAATAAAAAATCATGAAGAAATTGTGTTATTTTATGTGTAAATCAATTAGCAGATTTTTTCCCCATTAGTAATTAAACTATTTCCTCAATATCTTATTATGCAAATGAAATTATAACCATGACAACAACTTCCTGATCACAAAAAATACCATAGAAATGTTATCAAAGGGGAGACAATTTATGCATTCTACCTTCCCTCCAAAAAAAAAATGAAAGTGAAATTTGAATTCAATAGTACTTCCAATATATGCTACAGGCAAATATTGATTGAATTGATGTTGCATCATACAAAATTTAGTCATATTGCGTTTTTTTTTAATTCATGTAATAGGGATAACACATCAATTAGTTATAAAGTCAACTTAAAAATCAAATTTTACCTAATCAAGAATAAACATGAAAGTGAGATGATTAGAAAGGAATTACATATAAACAGTCCACATGGTATATCACAAACTCTAACATGAAGTTATACATAGGCTATATACTGAAACCAGTCTAAACCGAACCCTGAGTAAACCAAAAATCTGCCTAAACCAGACAGACTTTATAATCCCATCTACTAAATGTCTATGTAATTTGAACCTGTGTAAACCGAATACCTGTCTAAACTGAACAAATTATTCAGTCCCATAGGGGTTCGGCTTAGACAAGTTTTACTGTACAAATAACACTGTGGCAAAACTCGCGATATACTTTAATTTCCACATGCATATTGAACAACAAATTATAAACATCATTCCTAAGTAAATTCATGCATTCATACACGACCATGGCCATGGGCATGGTGCATAGAAACATAAAAATTCTCGAATTGTCCCTTGATATATAATTTTTTTCGAAAAAAAATACTTAAGACAGCCATCTATTGACTTTGACATTTGTAATTTATCAACTTCAAAATTTAAGTTGCTACAAGAATTGAAACAAGATGTTGCACGCTACGCCGTGGTAAGAATACCCCCACTCGTTGACTTGTAAGTCGCACGGTAAACAGGAAGTAGATGTGCGGTAAACCTGGAAAGGAGAGACACGGTACGAGTCACCATGCCAAAGCCATATATCAAATATAAAATCATTTCTTCCAGTAGAAGCTGAGATAACTGTTACGAAAGTTTTCATTACGGCAAACATGAAAAATTCGAAGTCGCACTGTAAACATGAAGTAGATGTGCGGTTTACCTGAAAAAGGGAGACATGGTACAAGTCACCATGCCAAAACCAAATATCAAATATAAAATCATTTCTTCCAGTAGAAGCTGAGATATCTGTTACGAAAGTGTGAACGGACGGACGGACGGACGGACAAGGTGATTGCAATATAGACCCCTCTCTATGAGTGGGGCTATAATAATTCATGGAAGCCATAGTTTGTATGACGTTTTAACATGGGTAACATTATTTTCGTTGCATTTTATAAAATATTTACGAAAATAATGTTACCCATGTTGAATTATTTCTTAATTTTACCTGCATGTACATCAGTAAAGCATCCACTATAAAGTTTTTCCTTTAGTTTTACAGACTCTTTGGCAACTTCTAATTCTCTGAACTGAACAACCGGTGACAACTTAGGGCACGGCACAGTCAGCTGACAGCAAAGTCCATCATCAACGCCTGTAATAAACATGGACAGATGATAAAAATTCACCAACATTTACAGGTATCTATTCTATAATTATGAATTGAATGCATTATTTTTACTATTTTTGCTGATTTTCATAATAATTATTTTCAAATATATTTAAATACATGTAAAGGAATTTTAAGATGCTTGTGTAACAGGATTTCTAATGCAGCTAAAGAACCTTAGAGAGCGAGCTCACATACAGTAATAATCCCCATGCATCCACATCAATGGGAAGATAATATAGAAATTATCTAAGTTCAGTTCCCCTTTGGGAATATGGTTCCACATTTCCAACTTATTCAAGGTTTTGACAAGATAAGTCCTCCTTTTAATTTGAATAAATGAAAACAATGAAATGAAGACACCATCCAGGCAACATTAATAAAAATGATTGTTTAGCAAGAAGATGCTTCCTAGTTTTATTAAGTTCTAATTAGTAGTGAATACTCTTGCTAAGTAATAAAATCCATTTCTCAAAATCCTTATTTAAAAAAAAAAAAAGTTTTGAGTTTTTGAAAATGGCTGTTGTAAATTTATCTGAGCATTGGTAAATGAAAGCTTCTACGAAAAATTAACGAACATAAGATACTGGTAAGAAATTATGCACATGTATCTATTACTTATGACCGGCCGACCAAAAACATAATACCATTTGCTATTTTCTTAATTGATTGATTGGCGTTAAACACTAATTTTCTACTTTCTACCATGGGTTATAATAAATATTTGTACAACTGATCATGCACAATTAAATCCTAATTCACCATTACCCAAAATTCAAAATATTCACAACCAATAAATCAAGTGTTCATTAAAAGGGGGATAACTGAGTAGCAGATTTACCACTGAGCGAAAATACAAATTTTATAACATTAAATATGCTACCATTATAAAATTTAGATATCATTGACTAGCAGCTGACATGAACCGGAAATAAACAAAAAACTGCTGACCCCTACTCTAACTTAGCGAAAGTTTTCTCTATTCCTTCATCACTTTTTTTTTGCAAGCAGCACATGAATTCTAGAAGGGAAAAGGACAAAATGACATCACTGCAAAATATATCTCTTAATGGACTTGCAGTACTGTCATGTTGGCGTATAAATAATCTGGAATTACTTTACCAAGAGCCAGGTTAAAGCCCATGAAGCTAGGGAAATAGCTTCCTCTTGGAGAATTTTTTATTCTGCCTCCTTGACAGAAATTTTATCGGCTGGATATTTGGAGGTCAGATATTACTTTCTATTATCATTACCTCCGTTCCATGCCACAACATACAGCTGACAACCTCTATTCTTTAGTTTCAGCGTAAAATGTAATTTTTTCCTCATCTAATTAATAAACTTTTAGGGGATTCAGCACAATGACAAATTCTGTTATCTAAATTTTATTATGGTAGCATATTTATTGTTATAAAAATGTAATTTTTAGAATTAAAAATATTTTTTTGTTAAATAAATACCTACCATGATAAATTAAATAATTCCCTTTATCCCCCTTTTTAGCCTGACTTGGATGGGATAAGTGATGAAAGAATAGGGCATGCCTTCGCCAAGTTAAAGTAGAGATTATCAGTTTTTTTTTATTTTAGGTTCATGTCAGCTGCTAGTGGATGATCTCTAAATTTTAAATTGGTAGGTTTTCATTTAACAAAAAATTATTTTATTTCTAAAAATTACGTAATATGATGTTGTGAAAGAAAATGAAAGCACCAAAGGTGATGTTAAACGATCGAACTGCTTGCATGTAGATTTTTTGTATGCTATGCACAATCGAAAAATATCAGTATACTTCTAGAAAAAGATGTCAAACTTTGAAATGGTAAATTGAGAACAAACTCCAGAGACATCAATATGTGATTCACATAAAACAGCTTTTTATCCAATGTTCCAGAATATGTTACATTTTCTTGTATATACATTTGCATATATATAATAGTGAAAATTTTGTCAGCATGGCCAAGAGTGAAAGACCTTGGTAAGTCTGCTATTAACAGGAAACCTACCTCGTCTGAATTATCGTTTACAACTCCTTTACAAAACTCAATCCCACAAAATAAAGCATAATGTAGATGTTCCTTTTCCAAAGAATCTAATGGGATTAACATTTTAACCACAAGCAAACCATTGCTTGTAGTTTTAAAACTTACAAGCATATTTCAGTGGTATCTGATATTTAAGAAGCATTGGGGGGGAACTACTAATATAATTATTGAATAGTGCCAAAAATGGAATTAATAGTTGGTGTAGGAGCTACTACTATAACATGCAACAACTCAGTTTTACATTCTATTACATTATTATTTTATTTCCCATCAACTGTTTACGACACTACATCTGTTTTGACGGAGCAAGCAAATCAATGTGACAGTCAAAGTGAAATATATAGTGTATTCAGAACCATTTGTGGGTTTAATTTTATACCTTGGAAAAGGGAAATAATTTTCTATATGGGGTCTTTTTCGCGGAAGGGGAATGTGACTCTTGAAAAAATTTACAACACTAATAAATAGATTTGCCAATGAATATATATATATATATATATATAACGTCTGAAAAACCAGTCAACGATCAATCTTACGGGGTGTTGGATCGCTACGGTATAACGATACTATGCAAGTAAAATAAAATTTATAAACGTCTAAAATGGTTTGTAAAACAACACCAAGTACACAAAACAAAGTGATAAAGAATTAAACACTTCGTTGAATGACACAATTTTCGTCCCACCGAGGAACTTTATCAATGTCTATTTAAATAATACTTAGAACCAATATGGCGTCTTAATTTCAAAAAAAAATTTTGACGGTCCATGTACGGCACAATATATATATATAGCCTTCCGAAGACAACATCCGTGCCCTTTCCATTTTCATCTTTTTTGTTTCTAAGCCAACATCAACATTCAATTCCCGGAATTCCCTCATCCATTTACGGACACCTACTGGAGTATTATACAGTTTTTTTTTCATTATTTGTGTCCAAGTTTGTTTTCCGGTTGCCCTACATCGATACTTTCATTTCATGTTTATTTTTAGGTGGAACATACTTTAAAAGCATGTATTGATGACATAAATACGTCAGCAGTGAGTCAAGGTTAACAGGTCAAAACCTCTTCGAAATTTTCTAGACTTTTCATTAGTTAGTACGTCAAACATTAGAACACGTGTTGTCTAAAGCACTGGTTCCCATTCCTGAACAAAACTGCGATGGTCCAGAACTAACGACACTGACGAACCAGTTGAATTGTAACCCCCAGCAGCGTAGGATATAAATATACTATGTTTTAAAATTTATTCTAAAATTAAAAACAGAAAACACACATTTCGGAACAGGACAAAAGTAGAAAGGTACAATTTTTGTACACTTGCTGAAATATCCACACGCATTATTTGTTGTTCAAATGTCAATTTTCAGACGCAATACGAAAATCAAAGTCTCTTACATAGTAAACACAATATCAATATTTCTAGATATTGAAATATCCATCCGCAAAATCCGCGTTGCAACAAAGAAATACTGATAGATGAGCAGACGTGCATACAAGTACCCGATTTTAAGAGGGATTTATAATATATGAATGTTGCATGCATGATCTTTCTGATATTTAAGTTACTCGTCCTCTTACAATTGACTCTATATATGGACTATATTTTTGTCCTGGCGGAAGGTTGCGACACATGTTGTGTAAAGCAGTGTCTTCCGGTTTTTATGAGCGCTAGCATTAAACGATATCTCACTTACGTTCGATCGTTTAAAAATTCATATTTTTGCAATATGAAATCTTACAAGGAATTCCAATAAAGATGAAAGATGCCTTTCAGTGAAATTTTATGAGCAATTGTCTCATGTTATACTGTAAACAGTGTTTCAGTATTGATACTCTGCATGTAGGAAAGAAATTGTATACCAAACAAGGTACGCAAATGATGAGGAATCGCCTACAACAATTATGGTGGAATGTGGGGAACACAGATTGCTTTCAAGAGGAATGTGCGATTATTCTTTCATGAATTTTGTTTTAAAACATATGGAAAATAATCTTAACCCAAATTTCATCTACATTTTCAATATTTTCACATTGTAATAAAACTGTAAGGCAAGAAATCACTTGTGTCTTATATTCCTTTACAACTACAATGACAAAAAAAAAACTACAAATAGACAACATTAAAAAAAAATCATTGAAAGAAATAACTTCACGTGTGAGATAATGAAGATTGACCGTAAGATATTATACTACATGTTCCGCGTACAACATCACAACAATAGACAAATCAAAAACATGACTTTTTATAGTACATATATTTTCCGACCTGCAGAAAATTACATGATAACACAAAGCCATATTTCTTTAAACTGAGAGAAGAATGAGAATATAATTATTCTGGTTAAATTTTACGTTATCAAGAAAAGGGGAACGATAAAAACTCCCTATTTGTTATAACTATTTGCTACAGATAAACATATAATATACTAAAAAAATTGCAAAGCACTGATGAGTATAGAAATATTGCATAGTCCACATATTTGGTTGTTAAACCATCACAACTTTTTATACAAGGAATGACAAAAAAACCCTGACATTTTTAGCATTCAATATTTTGTTCTTAGGAGCTACACCTGATCGTTTATCACAAAAATCAGTTAAATCTCATAAAAAATTCATTTACTCAATTGTTCTTGGTGAGCAATACACCTGCATGTGTATCTACACTTTGTAATACAAAAACATTATAAGATATTCCACTAGTACACAAAATGTCATACATCTTTAAATACTATACTTAACAAAATTAGAAAATTTAATTTGTCGTTAATTGAAAAAATAACTGTATCAAATATACAATTGTTTGTAAGACTTGTTGTTATTGATATGATTATCAAAATTACAGATGAAACAGGAGATGTGAGCAATAATACGAGAAACAATTAATTACAACCCGCTTCTCTGTATGACCACTCGGCCGGCACAAAATAATTGTCAAAGAAATCGTGTAGAAAAGCAAACGTTGGTCTAGTCGCTGCCATTTCCTTCCAGCACTGTAACATTATATCGTAATAAGGATCTGGACAAGGCATAGGTCCACCATTTGGCTTAGCCATCCGTACTCCAGATTCTACTTTACTTAGTGTATCATAACCAGTCATACCTGAAATATATCACATGCAATCATTCAACCACATCCATTAATATTCATTGATCAACT
Organism: Gigantidas platifrons; assembly: GCA_002080005.1. Lineage (NCBI taxonomy): Eukaryota > Metazoa > Mollusca > Bivalvia > Mytilida > Modiolidae > Gigantidas > Gigantidas platifrons. The sequence goes on along the minus strand of MJUT01001213.1, from coordinate 166,704 downwards.
GTCATCTGAAGTCTAATTCATATATTATTTGCTAAATGATCAAAGAATGACATCACATTTTTCTACCGTGGTTTTCTTCAGTTATATAATTACTCCGGTTTCCTCCACCAATAAAACTGAAATATTGTTGAAAGTGGTGTAAAACATCATAACCCCTAACGTCAATTTTCCACCTTGTTGATGTCCTTGTGGTGAAAAATTTCCTTTTTCAGGTGAAAGGAATTGAGGAAACTCCAATTTATACAAAAGGATTTGTTTGTCACTGACAAACTTTTATCACATAATGTTGTATCGTTGAGTACACCTCGCCTGAGCGGGATTCGAACTCACAACGTTAGTGGTGATAGGGACTGATTGCACAGGTAGTTGTAAATCCTCTTTAGTCACAGTATTTTAATAGGCATTCATAATAAATTATATAACAAGACACATTATTCCAGCTCCAAGTTCATCAATTTTGCTCTGTCATCTCAATACGAAGTCATTAGTGGAGAAACAATAATAAATTATAAAAGCATTATATCTTGCCTAGTGTTTTGCACTAAAGAAACTCATATATAAACTCATGCATGACACTACAGATTTGATTTATTGTGTTTAATGCCACTTTCAGCAATATTTCAGCAATATCATGGCGACCAGTTTTAGTGGTGGAAGAAGTCGGAATACCCGGGGAGAACCACCGACCATAGGCAATTAACTGGTAAACTTTATCACTTGCAGTGCGAATCGAGTGCACCCTTTTTTGTAATTTACAAAGCTGAGCGCGAACCTACGCCGTATTGGTGGTAGGCTTGTATGAGATGTAAGGTAATCTAACTACCTAACTCAATGAACCACCCGTGCCCTGACACTACAGAAGTAATTTACTTACCAGGATAAGGTACACGACCAAATGTAATTAATTCATATAACAATACACCATACGACCAGACATCAGATTTAATACTGAACTTTCTGTCAATTGCTGCTTCTGGTGCTGTCCATTTAATTGGGAACTTTGTATCTGTATAAAATTAATTGTGAATAATTTTTTCAAATAATTTTGCTATAAAATTATAAATAATTTTTATTTTAAATTGTTAAGCTGTGTACACCACAAAATAGGTTTGGCTTGGTTTGGTTTATGGTGCTTAACGCCACTTCCAACAATTTTTCAGTTATATTGTGGCGGTCAGTTTTATTGGTGGAGGAAACCGGAGTACCCGGAAAAAACCACAGACCTGCCGCAAGTCAATGACAAACTTGATCACATAATGTTGTATCGAGTACACCATGCCATGAATGGGGTTCGAACTCACAACTTTAGTGGTGATAGGTACTGATTGCAGTAGTTGTAAATCCAACTACCATACGAACACGACCACGACGCCCCCTCCCCACAAAATGATACAAAGCGTAATGTCTAAGGATGGAAACTAACTTACATGAACTGAAATTAGCAATTTATATCAAGAGCTGTGATATGAGTACTTCATATGCCTGTCCCCAAATAATTGTAAATTCTGAAAAATAAACCCATTTTAACAAAATTTTATACTCTGGAATGTTAAAAGTGAAAATTGTACACATCGTTAGAGAGCTTACTTTTGGTCTATTTTTACATTACAAAAGTACTTCATGAGATACAGTAAAATCAAACTAATGTCTTACGAAATGTGAAAAAATACTTTTTTTTCATTCACAAAGTCTCATTACTCAGCAACAGAATTATTAAAAATTGTCAAAATTGAAAGGTACCATAATTTCATCAATCCTTAGGCTCTTTAAACATTTAGTGAAGTTGGTAAAAGTAAACTTAAAGGGGCATTATCTGCCAAATCGTAAATTTTTGTTACCCATAAAAACTATCAGATATGATTGATGCCTTAATAAAACGTGTTTCTGTAACTTTTAAATGTTATGAAATGTACGCGCATCGGGGGAAAATCGTGCAACTGCTCGTGTTTTGAGATCGATCAAAAAAAATCCCAATCTGATTAATTATCGACTTTGTTTACGGAGTTTGTCGAATTGTCATTAAATCAGTACAACAATGCACTTATTTCTTATTTTTTGTGAATCTGATTTTAGTCGGTGTTAATTACGGATAAAGAACCATGCAAGTTGGTAGTTAATAAGCGACAAAATACAAATTATTCATTTTTACCTGTCACTAGTTATGTCAATTGCATACGGAAAAAGTGAGGTCAAATGATTTGCTTGCAAGCAAATAAGTAATCAATGGACATTTTCGTTCTCAAAAGACGGAAAGTGGTTCGATAAGCTGTTTAATGTGAAATGTTTACCTTTATTTCATCATGTTACAGCTATTTACCAATTTCCAAAACATATAATTTTTTTGGTCAAAATCGTAGCTAATGCCCCTTTAAGTTATTGTCAGACACAGATTAAAATGCTCACTGATGAAAAAAAAAAATTCTATTACAGTGTCAAAATACTCTCATTTTCCAGCTGTTTGGGCCAACTTTGACACATTTTATTTCAAAATATTTTGTTCCGAAAAAGAGGAAATCCACTAATCAGAGGTAAACTGTCATATCTGCAGACATTAAATTTTCTTTTACAAAAAAAAAGTCCTATAACTGCAATGGCAGAAGTCAAAATTGTCAAAATAGAAAAGCACCATTCTTTCATCTTTCCTAAAGCTATGTAAATTTTTGTGAAATTTTGTCAAAGTAGACTCGTTATAGTAGAATGTGATGGACGACGGTATACTGTAGTACTCCCTTTCTTCGATGGGAGTATCAAAAGTACTATATACCCTTCCAGATTTGTTTACTGACATAGGACATTGTTTTGAACAAGAGAATGAAGAGTATTTGTGGTAAATCCAGTATGATCATATATATGTCCCTAGCACAACAGTAAAACTAGTAATACTTAACAATGATATATTCATGATTAGAACAAAGTTTGGTTTTAATGACTGATGACTTCATGAGAAAGAATGATGAATGGATATATAACCAAACCCATTTCTTCCTCATTGTCATTTTCAGAAGATACAGATATTACACAGCCATATACAAAATCAAAACAACAAGTGTTTTACATTATGTGATTCAAACTAAAAATATGCTTCATTCATGGTTCCCTGTTTTTGATGAGTCTCGGAACAACATGTATAACATCCTGGTACAACTTGTTTGAAGTGCAGAATAAACCACAGTTCATGACCATCTTAGATTAAAATGCTTACGTGCATCAGCCTCATATATATCCTCCTGCATAAGTCTAGCTAGACCAAACTCTGCCACTTTGACTTCGTTCCTTTCTCCCACTAAGATACTGGTAGCTCTTAAATTTATAAGTACAATGTTCTCTGTTTCTAGATATGCCATACCATCTGCAATCTATGCAACAAAAATGTAAATATTAAAAATATCAACAGAGAATGTTTAATTGTCTGTATTTATAGATACTGTAGTTTCTCTTCACTGCTTAACATGTAATTTGGAATCATTCAATCAGTTCTATCTAAGAAAAGGTTTGTGTCAATACCTTTCTAGACCTCAAATGCTGTGTATTATCTCCCTTGCAATAAAAAGACGAAAGTGGTTCATTGGAGTGGTCACATTGCTTGTGAATGGTTGATTTATCAATCATCACTACCATTAACTTGGACGGAGTTGAATGATTTTCCTAACATGAACAAAGGCAACTCAGTTCAACAAAGGCTGATGATCACTCATCTGACTACATATGGCCTAATGTACCAGAAAATTTTATACTGTCAAGGTGCAGTCGTGATCGTGATCATATGGTAGTTGGATTTACACAACCTGTGCAATCATCACTAACATTGTAAGTTCAAACCCTGTTCATGGGGAGGTGTACTCGATATAACATTATGTGATGAAGTTTGTCAGTGACTTAGGACAGATCTGTGGTTTACTCCAGATTCATCCAGCAATAAAACTATAACTGTCATGATATATATGAAATATTGTTGAAAGTGGCGTTAAACACCACAATCCATTCTATTATACTGTCTTGGATGGTTTCCATTTTTGGTACAGAGAAACCTCAAAAAACTGGAATCCTGTATAAACCCAACTTTAAATAAATAAAGTGCTAATGAAGAAAATTCTGATTAATTTAACCTGTATAAGTTGATCTCAAGTATGGTCGCTTTAGACAGGTTTCATTGTATTTTTATTTTTTTTATAAATATGTTCAAAGATCATTCATATACAATTTATTTTCTTCAAACAATAAGATTTTCTTATTCTAATTTCCAGAAAAGATAACTGTATTGCATTTGAAAACCTACCGGCATCAATTGGAGACGCGTCATGAAATCGACAGTTGATACCATGAAATTTTCAATTTAATACAGTTATCTCCATTCTAATGTACTCATGTGTATAGATGAGTATTGCCACATTATTGACAAGACGATGTAAGCGGTAATCAGCTAAAATTCTAAACATATCTCATGCTATTTCAAACGTGGAATTAAACCGGGAAAATTACACCATTAAATCAAGAATTGATGCTGTGAAATTTTATTTTTCAAATACAATGCAGTTATCTCCATTCTAATGTAATCATGTGCATTGCCACATTATTGACAAGATGACGTAAGCGGTAATCAGCTAAAATTCTAAAAATATCTGATGATATTTCAACCGTGGAATTGATACCGTGAAAATTACAATATTGACCAATCACAAACCAGGAATATCAAACAACTACATTAGAATTTAAATCATATCAGCAATAATGGCCATGTTGCACATCTCAACAGCATCTCAAACATTTGGGTGGCTCAATGAGTTAGGTCGCTGAATCTAACAACTCATACAAGCCTAGCACCAATACGGCGTGGGTTCGCGCCCGGCTTTGTAAATTACAAAAAAGGGTGGACTCGACTCACAGCCGCAAGTGATAAAGTTTACCAGTTGCTTGCCCATGGTCGGTGGTTCTCTCCGGGTACTCCGGCTTCCTCCACCACTAAAACTGGTCGCCATGATATAGCTGAAATGTTGTTGAAAGTGGCGTTAAACACCAAAAATCAATCAATCAAACATTTTACAGGCTTTAGGTAAATACATAGCTATATCATGGAAATTGACAATTTTGTGCCAGAATTTTGTCTAGTGTCTTAGATATGTCGATTTAGTATAGATTGAATTCAGACCAATGACACAGATATAATAGCGGTTTGTAACAAATGAATA
>MJUT01001213.1:126365-160918 GCA_002080005.1 Gigantidas platifrons | reverse complement strand
ATTTTCGGCCAAATCATTATAATGCAGATAGTTAAAGTAGCTAAAGTGATTACGGATGTAGGCGAAAATGTTATAAAAGTATATGAACTAAATTTTGGACACTTTTTTACATTATTCCTCATCATGATATCTTTATGACTTCATGACGACTGATGGCACAATTTCAAGAAAAACATATATTAACCTTTATAATGTATAACAACAATCTTAAAATAAAACAAGGTTGCAACACGCAGCCATGTATCCCCCACGCAATAGAAAGAGGTGTAATGTGAGTGTAATGTTATCCATGTGATATATTTATCAAATCGAGAAAGCATCCGAGATGCAACAGCCGAGTTGCAAGTCAAAATCTTGGGGCATTTAATTTGTCTATTCACCCTGATCATAAATATGTATGGCTTAGGGGTGGAAATCTCAACCATTAAAAAGTTCACTTCAGGTAGGGGGTGGGGTATGATCCCCCAGGGCCTGAGCTATAAGGCATTTAATTTGCCTAGACACCCTAATCATAAATATATATGGTTTAGGGTGGGGATCTCGGTCACATTTTTCTATTGATTGCCCACAGGGGTGGGGCTGAGCTGGGTAGAGGGGGAATGTTGCATCCTCAACTTCACATTGGCATCTCCACCCATACCAAATATTAAGTTCCTATCTTTTGTAGTTTCAGAGAAATATGTAATTCTCAAAATATGTACTTTTCCTAAAAAAAACATGATTTTAAAAGATTTTTTTTTTCGAAGGGGAGAGGGGAAAATCTTGGGGCAATTAATTTGTCTATTCACCCTGATCATAAATATATATGGCTTAGGGGTGGGGATCTCAATCATTAAAAAGTTCACTTCAGGTAGGGGTGGGGTATGACCCCCAGGGCCTGAGCTATAAGGCATTTAATTTGCCTAGTCACCCTGATCATCAATATATATGGCTTAGGGGTTGGGATCTCAACCATTAAAAAGATCACTTCAGGTAGGGGGTGGGGTATGACCTCCTTAGCTATAAGGCATTTAATTTGCCTAGTCACCCTGATCATAAATACAGTCGAACTTGTTTGTGTCGAACACTCTTTATTCAAATACTACGGATGTCTCGAAGTTGCCGGCCGGTCCCGATCTATTTTCCTATTATTCTATATTATTTTAACACTGTTAATTCGAACATTCTTGAGTCGAATACATTGGTTGTGTCGAACACTTTTTATAGTCTCAAAATCGGAAAATTATGTAATTTACTCTTTTTTAGTCGAACCTCGAGTCTTCATGTCTTTTCCTTCACTTCTGTAAATCGAATTTCTTGTGTTATGCAAAGTTATGACTTTATTTTCTTTAAATCTGTGTCATTGATGTAAATCCAGTGTTTTTATTACAATTTTTGACAGTACACAGTGTAAACAATAAAAATACACAGATTTGTGTGTTAATTAAACAGCTGATCGATAACGGCGTGTCAAGGGCTTAGTCAAGGTTCATTGATTCGCAAAAATGTAAAAATAGCCATCATGAATGGGGTACGGCAAAGGCTGAAAATAAATACGAAATAAAAATTGAAATGCTTGTTTTGTTGGTCAGAATTTCATTTTACAGTTGAAAACAGATGCAGCTAAAATTTAGAAAAAATATTTGACTTTTACGACATTTACGATGTTCACTTAGAAATTCGAAAAATGAATGGTTTGTGTTTTCTTACACAGGAAACGATCTTTTAGAAAGATTTCTTAAATGGAAACATCTTCGATCATCAAAATGTTTGTATTCCTTTTAATTTTTTTAATTTTACCGAAAAATTAATTATCACGCTAATTAAATTGATAGCTATAGCACATTAATTCTTAATTAGAATAATCACTGGAAAATTTAGCACTACAGCTTGGGAAACCCAATTTTTGACACAATGCTAGCGTGGAGTAATAAAATAATCAAAAGGTTATTAATTAGCCTAATTAATGAGATATGGGTGAACACTAATCACAATTATGATTACTAAGATGTTGAAAATAATTTATTCCTTTTATATTTTTATCCATATTTAAACCGGAAATGATCCCTGGAGTGCAAAATTAATTACATTATAATTTTATACACCTGAAACAAGTCATACATACACAGACGTAACGAATAAGTAGTACACGTTAAACCGGAAGTCAACTTCACATGTAAACATCGAGAAAACCGGAAGTCAAAACTGCTTGCGGATGTATCGAAGCACCGGATAAGTCGAAGTTTTCTTTGAGTCCCCTGAACTTCGACACAACCGAGTTTCACTGTATATATGGTTCAGGGTGGGGATCTCTGTCACATTTTTTTTATAGATTCCCCAGAGAGTGGGACTGAGCTGGGGCTGAGCCTTAGAAATTTTGCATCCTCAACTTCACATTGGTATCTCCACCCATACCAAATATTAAATTCCTATCTTTTGTAGTTTCAGAGAAATGTGTAATTCTCAAAATATGTACTTTTTCTATAAAAAAAAACCATGATTTTACAAGAATTTTTTTTCGAAGGGAAGAAGAGGGGGAAATGTTGCATCCTCAACTTCACATTGGCATCTCCACCCATACCAAATATTAAGCTTCTATCTTTTGTAGTTTCAGAGAAATATGTAATTCTCAAAATATGTACTTTTCTATAAAAAAAAACCATGATTTTACAAGAATAGTTTTTCGAATTTTGCCCAGTTTCGAACTTAAGCTAGAGATTCTTAAAATAATGCTTGTGTGTAAGTTTGAAATCAATTGGTCAGCAAATAAAAATCTGAGAGCGTTTACAATATATCCGGACGGACGGACGCCCAGCATTTTCATATCCCCCGCTCTGCTTTTTGCGGAGGTGGGGGACAATAACATTTTTTATTATTGAACTTCAGTGTCTTTTCTATAATAAAAAATCATGAAGAAATTGTGTTATTTTATGTGTATATCAATTAGCAGATTTTTTACCCCCATTAGTAATTAAACTATTTCCTCAATATCTTATTAAGCAAATGAAATTATAACCATGACAACAACTTCCTGATCACAAAAAATATCATAGAAATGTTATCAAAGGGGAGACAATTTATGCATTCCACCTTCCCTCCCAAAAAAAAATAAAAAATTAAAGTGAATTTTGAATTCAATAGTACTTCCAATATATGCTACAAGCAAATATTGATTGAATTGATGTTGCATCATATAAAATTTAGTCATATTGCGTTTTTTTTTAAATTCATGTAATGGGGATAAAACACCAATTAATTATAAAGTCAATTTAAAAATCAAATTTTACCTAATCAAGAATAAACATGAAAGTGAGATCATTAGATAGGAATTACATATAAACAGTCCACATGGTATATTACAAACTCTTACATGAAGTTATCCATTGGCTATACACTGAAACCAGTCTAAACCGAACCCTGAGTAAACCGAAAATCTGCCTAAGCCAGACAGACTTTATAATTCCATCTACTAAATGTCTATGTAATTTGAACCTGTGTAAACCGAATACCTGTCTAAACTGAACAAATTATTCAGTCCCATAGGGGTTCGGTTTAGAAAGTTTTACTGTACAAATAACACTGTGATAAAATTCGCGATGTACTTTAATTTCCACATGCATATTGAACAACAAATTATAAACATCATTCCTAAGTTAATTCATGCATTCATACAGGACCAAGGGCATGGTGCATAGAAACATGAAAATTCTCGAATTGTCCCTTGACATCTAATTGTTTTCGAAAAAAAATACTTAAGACAAACATCTATTGACTTTGACATTTGTAATTTATCAACTTCAAAATTTAAGTTGATACTAGAATTGAAACAAGATGTTGTACGCTACGTCGTGCTAAGAATACCCCCACTCGTTCATTTGTAAGCCGCACGGTAAACAGGAATTAGATGTGCGGTAAACCTGGAAAGGGGAGACACGGTACGAGTCACAATGCCAAAGCCATATATCAAATATAAAATCATTTCTTCCAGTAGAAGCTGAGATAACTGTTACACAATTTTTCATTACGGCAAACATGAAAAATTCTAAGTCGCACTGTAAACAGAAAGTAGATGTGCGGTTTACCTGAAAAGGGGAGACATGGTACAAGTCACCATGCCAAAGCCATATTTCAAATATAAAATCATTTCTTCCAGTAGAAGCTGAGATATCTGTTACGAAAGTGTGAACGGACGGACGGAAGGACGGACGGACAAGGTGATTGCAATGTAGACCCCTCTCTATGAGTGGGGCTATAATAATTCATGGAAGCCATAGTTTGTATAACGTTTTAACATGGGTAACATTATTTTCGTTGCATTTTATAAAATATTTACGAAAATAATGTTACCCATGTTGAAATATTTCTTAATTTTACCTGCATGTACATCATCAAAGCATCCACTACTAAGTTTTTTCATTAGTTTTACAGACTCTTTGGTAACTTCTAATTCTCTGAACTGAACAACCGGTAGCAGATTAGGGCACGGCACAGTCAGCTGACAGCAAAGTCCATCATCAACGCCTGTAATAAACAAGGACAGATAATAAAAATTCACCAACATTTACAGGTATCTATTCTATAATTATGAATTGAATGCATTATTTTTACTATTTTTGCTGATTTTCATGATAATTATTTTCAAATATATTTAAATACATGTAAAGGAATTTTAAGATGCTTGTGTAACAGGTTTTCTAATGCAGCTAAAGAACCGTAGAGAGCGAGCTCACATACAGTAATAATCCCCATGCATCCACATCAATGGGAAGATAATATAGAAATTATCTAAATTCAGTTCCCCTTTGGGAATATGGTTCCACATTTCCAACTTATTCAAGGTTTTGACAAGATAAGTCCTCCTTTTAATTTGAATAAATGAAAACAATGACATGAAGACACCATCCAGGCAACATTAATAAAAATGATTGTTTAACAAGAAGATGTTTCCTCGCTTTATTAAATTCTAATTAGTAGTGAATACTCTTGTTAAGTAATAAAATCCATTTCTCAAAATCGTTATTTCAAAGAAAAAAAAAGTTTTGAGTTTTTGAAAATGGCTGTTGTAAATTTATCTGAGCATTGGTAAATGAAAGCTTCTACGAAATATTAAAAAATATAAGATACTGGTAAGAAATTATGCACATGTATCTAGTAGTTATGACTGGCCGACCAAAAACATTATACCATTTGCTATTTTCTTAATTGATTGATTGGCGTTAAACACTAATTTTCTACTTTCTACCATGGGTTATAATAAATATTTGTACAACTGATCATGCACAATTAAATCCTATTTCACCATTACCCAAAATTCAAAATATTCACAACCAATAAATCAAGTGTTCGTTAAAAGGGGGATAACTGAGTAGCAGATTTACCACTGAGTGAAAATACAAATGTTATAACATTAAATATGCTACCATAATACAATTTAGCTATCATTGACTAGCAGCTGACACGAACCGGAAATAAACAAAAAACTGCTGACCCCTACTCTAACTTAGCGAAAGTTTTCCCTATTCCTTCATCACTTTTTTTTGCAAGCAGCACATGAATTCTGGAAGGGAAAAGGACAAAATGATATCACTGCAAAATATATCTCTTAATGGACTTGCAGTACTGTCATGTTGGCATATAAATAATCAGGAATTACTTTACCAAGAGCCAGGTTAAAGCCCATGAAGTTAGGGAAATAGCTTCCTCTTGGAGAATTTTTTATTCTGTCTCCTTGACAGAAATTTTATCGGCAGGATATTTGGAGGTCAGATATTACTTTCTATTATCATTACCTCCGTTCCATGCCACAACATACAGCTGACAACCTCTATTCTTTAGTTTCAGCGTAAAAAGTAATGTTTTCTTCATCTAATTAATAAACTTTTAGGGGATTCAGCACAATGACAAATTATGTTATCTAAATTTTATTATGGTAGCATATTTATTGTTATAAAAATGTAATTTTTAGAATTAAAAATATTTTATTGTTAAATAAATACCTACCATGATAAATTAAATAATTCCCTTTATCCCCCTTTTTAGTCTGATTTGGATGGGAAAAGTGATGAAAGAATAGGGCATGCTTCCGCCAAGTTAAAGTAGAGATCATCAGTTTTTTTGTTTGTTTTAGGTTCATGTCAGGTGCTAGTGGATGATGTCTAAATTTTAAATTGGTATGTATTCATTTACCAAAAAATAATTTTATTTCTAAAAATTACGTAATATGATGTTGTGAAAGAAAATGAAAGCACCAAAGGTGATGGTAAACGATCGAACTGCTTGCATGTAGATTTGTTGTATGCTATGCACAATCGAAAAATATCAGTATACTTCTAGAAAAAGATGTCAAACTTTGAAATGGTAAATTGAGAACAAACTCCAGAGACATCAATATGTTATTCACATAAAATAGCTTTTTATCCAATGTTCCAGAATATGTTACCTTTTCTTGTATATACATTTGCACATATATAATAGTGAAAAGTTTGTCAGCATGGCCAAGAGTGAAAGACCTTGGTAAGTCTACTATTAACAGGAAACATACCTCGTCTGAATTATCGTTTGCAACTCCTTTACAAAACTCATTCCCACAAAATAAAGCATAATGTAGATGTTCCTTTACCAAAGAATGTAATGGGATTAACTTTTTTAACCACAAGCAAACCATTGCTTGTTGTTTTAAAAGTTACAAGCATATTCCAGTGTTATCTGATATTTAAGAAGCATTGGAGGGGGGGAACTACTAATATAATTATTGAATAGTGCCAAAAATGGAATTAACAGTTGGTGTAGGAGCTACTAATATAACATGCAACAACTCAGTTTTACATTCTATTACATTATTATTTGATTTCCCATCAACTGTTTACGACGCTAATCTGATTTGAAGGGGCAAGCAAATCAATGTGACAGTCAAAGTGAAATATATAGTGTATTGAGAACCATTTGTGGGTTTAATTTTATACCTTGGAAAAGGGAAATATTTTTCTATATGGGGTCTTTTTCGCGGAAGGGGAATGTGACTCTTGAAAAAATTTACAACACTTATTAATAGATTTGACAATGAACTTTTATCCAATGATATATATATATATAGCCTTCCGAAGACAACATCCGTGTCCTTTCCATTTTCATCTTTTTTGTTTCCAAGCCAACATCAACATTCAATTCCCGGAATTCCCTCATCCATTTACGACACCTACTGGAGTATTATACAGGTCTTTTTTCATTATTTGTGTCCAAGTTTGTTTTCCGGTTGCCCTACATCGATGCTTTCATTTCATGTTTATTTTTAGGTGGAACATACTTTAAAAGCATGTATTGTTGACATAAATACGTCAGCAGTGAGTCAAGGTTAACAGGTCAAAACCTCTTCGGGATTTTCTAGACTTTTCATTAGATAGTACGTCAAACATTAGAACACGTGTTGTCTAGCGCACTGGTTCCCAAGAACAAAACTACCATGGTCGAGAACTAACGACACTGACAAACCTGTTTAATTGTAACCCCCAGCAGCGTAGGATATAAATAGAATATGTTTTAAAATTTATTCTAAAATTAAAAACAGAAAACACACATTTCGGAACAGGACAAAAGTAGAGAGGTACAATTTTTGCACACTTGCTGAAATATCCACACGCATTTTTGTTGTTCAAATGTCAATTTTCAGACGCAATATGAAAATCAAAGTATCTTACATAGTAAACACAATATCAATATTTCTAGATATTGAAATATCCCTCCGCAAAATCCGCGTTGCAACAAAGAAATACTGATAGATGGGCAAACGTGCATATAAGTACCCGATTTTAAGGGGGATTTATAATATATGAATGTTGCATGCATGCTCTTTCTGATATTTAAGTTACTCGTCCTCTTACAATTGACTCTATATATGGACTATATTTTTGTCCGGGCGGAAGGTTGCGACACATGTTGTGTAAAGCAGTGTCTTCCGGTTTGCATGAGCGCTAGCATTAAACGATATCTCACTTACGTTCGATCGTTTAATAAAAAAATAATTCGACTATCTCTATACATACATCATAAGACCTGATTTTTAGTAACCTGTAATTAGAGAACAATTTATGCTTGTATATATATATATATATTTATATATATATTCTGGCTATATATAAACTGTTAACCACTTTATTACAAAAAAATCTCCAAAAACGTTTCCTAATTACTACAGGCACTAGGGGACAGGGCCTTCTTTTCATAACTATGATTGTTTTATCCTATCTTTCAGTTAATTTTTACATTAATCAAATATATATATATATATATTGTCACACAATGCGCATTTCTGTATTATACAGTTGTCTACAAACAAACAAAAAACAACAACAAAAAACAACAAGAAAAAACAAAACAAAACAAAACAAAAAACATTCGACATAGAGCAGGCTTTTTCCATGACGTAAACCCCAGCTTTGACCTAAACACGTGGTGACGTACATCTGAAGCTGAAAGTTGTCAGGCATTAGAAATAAATAAATGGATGCATCATGGTACCATCACAGTAAGGTAAATAAACGGATGCCTCATGGTACCATCACAGTCTGGTGAATAAATGGATGCCTCATGGTACCATTACAGTCAGGTAAATACTTGGATGCCTCATGGTACCATTACAGTCAGGTAAATAAATGGATGCCTCATGGTACCATTACAGTCAGGTAAATAAATGGATGTTTCATGGTACCATTACAGTCAGGTAAATAAATGGATGGCTCATGGTACCATTACAGTCGGATAAATAAATGGATGCCTCATGGTACCATTACAATCAGGTAAATAAATGGATGCCTCATGGTACCATTAGTCAGATAAATAAATGGATGCCTCATGGTACCATTACAGTCAGGTAAATAAATGGATGCCTCATGGTACAATCAAAGTCAGGTAAATAAATGGATTCCTCATGGTACCATTTCAGTCAGGTAAATAAATGGATTTCACATGGTACCACCACAGTCAGGTAAATAAATGGATGTCCCATGGTACCATAACAGTCAGGTAAATAAATGAATGCCTCATTGTACCATTACAGTCAGATAAATAAATGGATGCCTCATGGTACCATTACACTCAGGTAAATAAGTGGATGCCTCATGGTTCCATTACAGTCAGGTAAATAAATGGTTGCCTCGTGGTACCATCACAGTAAGTAAAATAAATGGACGCCTCATGGTACCATTACAGTCAAAATAAATAAATGGAAGCCTCATGGTACCATCAATCAGGTAATTAAATAGATGCCTCGTGGTGCCATTACAGTCAGGTAAATAAATGGATGCGTCACGGTACTATTACCGGCAGGTAAATAAGTGGACGCCTCATGGTACCATTACAGTCAGGTCAATCAATGGATGCATCATGGTACCAATACAGTCAGGTAAATAAATGGATGCCTCATGGTACAATTATACTCCTGTAAATAAATAGATGTATAATGGTATCATTACAGTCAGGTAAATATACTAATAATATACAATTATGGTATTTATGAAAAGTTAATATCCATAATTTTCAAATTGAATAGGATCTATTTCATTGTCGTCAAAGAGCTCTGATCAAAATTTGTTTATCAACGTCGGGCAAGCCAGAAGCCAGTTTAATGGACATGCTGTATATAATGTTTTGAACTGTGATGCTTTCTTCTTCTTTATAGTTCAGCACTCCATCAACATACTGATGATAACGTGCCGGAGACTAGTGCCACTATGCCACGCGTGTGCGTGATGTATAATTCAATATATATAGCCAAATATGTACAAGAGATCAAATTAAAGTTATTTCCTTTTTTTTGGCTTTTATATACTATACATTTTAGGTTAAAACTATATACAAGTGTTGTGTTTAGATGTTGACGTGTTGTTCGAGAACAGATATTGGGATCTGCTCTAGTAAACTGTCTAGTGTAGTGCATTGTACTGGTCAGTACTAATATAGAATAACAATAACATACCATTTACATGTAGGTCTTTTATAACTTTTAGTAGCTATGATCTAATTATTGACAGGAAAATGTCAGTAACTGGTCGTTACCATAGTTTAAGATGTATAATTTAGAATACTGTTTGTTGAAGGCGATACAGCATGGCATTTTCAATCCGTCGCCTTCATTCAACATAATATATTGATTTACCATTAGGTGATATACGATGTAAATTATTTGACCTACTTCCTATAACATACGAGTTTCCTTGAATATCAACTGCTACATCAGTAGGGTAATCAAGATCGTCAGAGCTGTAAGAAAATACCATGGTACCATCTACATTAACGCAATGGTGCTTGTCGTTGGTAGGATCACAACAAAACAATGTCCGTTCTCTTCCATAATAGAGTGAAGGCAGAGTATCACAATCCAGTGTAATAGATATAAGATGTCTGCCTTCTTTATCAATGATACACACTTCACCAGTTCGACCTAATGCGATGTACTTGTCTATTAAGAGCTTGTCTATGAGAAAACCATGCAAAATTTAAAATTTCGTCCAGAAGCAAGGTTCGAAAATCAGTTTTATATTATATGTATCCTGAAGGGTAACATGTAGTGACTCCATAAATACCATCAAAAGTGCAAATGAGTCGTTCTATTTTTAGAAATAGCCATTTCTATTTTTAGAGCAAATTCAACTACCAGAGAAAGCATATCCAAGTGTAAAATTGCTCTCTTTGAATACCACCGAATTGTCGATTGAAGAGACAAATAATGTAGTTTTTATGTTTTAGAGGCAACTGTGACATCTTAACAACCTTTTAAAGTCAATTTAATCATTAAAGCATACAAGTTGGCATTCTGCCAACTTTCCAAATAAGGAGAAGTAAAAAGGGAATGATCTAGTATGGTGTTCCAAAAAGTTAATAACTTGTAAGGTAACGCCTAAATTTGTTTCTTTTTGTTATTTTTATAACAGACAGGGATAAAATATTCAGTATTTAGAAGGTTTTGCTTTGCAAATGAGCATTATAGTACTTTTTGAACAAATTAAACCTGGTGATTTTAAAGACAAAGTGGGAAAATTTCTGACTGATAGTAGGATTTCTTCTGAAAATAATCCACCAATACTGATTGGAACTCACATATTTATATTGAATCAATTACATAAAAATACTTGATATATAATATCTGTGTTGTAGTTGGTGAAAATCTAATAAATGAGGTGATAAAGTGGCCGTAAAGAACTCATTTTTCAACTACCAGAGTAAAATATTCCTATAATCACCAAAATATTCTTCATGTTATAACAATAAAAAATTATTACCAAATTTAAACAAAAAATCACTAAAATAACCTTCATGGTGCCCCATTTTTTACTTAGTTACCTCCCCTGAAATTCTCTTCAATGTTTACATTGGGAATGCATGCTTGAATGGGCGGTAAATATGTCATTCCTGATGACAAAGGTTGGCTTAAATGTGCTTTTTAGTATAAATCAGAGTGTGTCCCAGCACAACATTATGCTTCTACTGCCATATATATGTGTCCCAGTTGTCCAATGCAACAAGCCAACTCAAAGACATTTACGGCCTAAAATGTTATACCAGAACAACCAACAGCACACTTTATTCTCCGTGCTAAAGTCATGGTGGCTGTGTTTACAACCTGAATATATTCCTCCTCAGGTAATGTTACCAAAATTTCGTCTTTACCTTCTTTGACTATAATACCCCATGGACACCCTGACAAATCAATCCGCGTTAGATTGTGTTGTTCTATGGACAAAAGTAAAAGCTGGTTAGTTAGATAGTTACACAGTAACAATCTATCATCATGTATTACTCCGATTCCTGTAATATGAACTCACCCTCAACGTTAATGGGAATACTGTTCTCACACTGAAACTCCGAAGGGATTCGTTGTACCATTTCCTGTGCTTGTTGAAATTTATGTGGATTAAATTTAACATCAAATGGATTCCTTTTAACTGTTATTGACCCAAGCGACTCAATCATTGATAGAGTATTTGACTCTTCAAATACAAGTCTTGAAGAAGCTTCAGATGAAATTAGGATTGACATATCATTAAACATACGAGGGACATTTGTTTTCATCGTGTTTATCAAACGAAATATTAGCCCTTCAGACCCATGTTTTGTAACGAAATTAAACTGCTTTAAGACATCTTGTATTTCCTCTACTTGCTTGTCGACAGTTGACTTATCCAATTTTGAACCCGGTTTCGCAGCATCTATTTCATGCATTAGTTTTTCTTCAATTTCATTTATGCGTTTAAGTATTTTAGCTTTAAATTTCTCTACGGCACGCTTGACATCAGCCTTACTGGTACCCCATGCTACCTTACTTTTCTTCCATTCATCTGTTAACTGAGTTGCTGCATCATTTAGAGAGACTATATCCCTGGCAAATTCTTCATACATCGATGAACGTATTACTCCTTTCGCAGCGACATCTAACGGTTTTATGTTTTCACATGCTCTATGCATGATTGCTATGCATGATTTACAGCAGATGCTGTCGTGATCAGAACAGAAAAAATCTAGAGTCATATCTTTGTGAGTCGGACATTCTTTGCTGACCACGAAATATTGATCATCAGTGAGGTTAACGTCAACAACATGGTGAGACACGAAGACTTTGAATTTACTATGATCAACAGCGCATTCAGAACAGAGGAATTCTTCACAATCGCTACAATATTTGACTGCAAATGACGACTTTGATGTTCTATCGCATGGATCACACAATTTATTTGAATCCATCCCGATTCTGAAATTGAATACACAATGCATAGATATAATAAATTAAATGTGTGATATACACATTATTAAATACGAAACAGTAATGGTTAGTATAAACCTATTTTATTAATTAATTCAATATTGCACATTATGATAATACACATATAAATTGTAGACATTTAAATTAATCATTAGGATTCGGAAACAAGTGCTTATATTTATATTAATCCGTATCCCTGTTGGTATCTGGTGATCAAGGTTTAATTAGTATCGAAAGGTAGAAGTGTATTGAGAATTAATCCAGTGTTAATCAGTCGTTGTCAATGTTATTTGGTGTGCATTAGTCAAAAAAAAATAAAAAATAAAGAAACAAAAAAAAGAAACAAACAAATGAAGTGCAAAGGTGCAAGTGCTTTTTATTTTGACATGTTTAAGTTGTGTGAATATGGTTAAGAGGTGAATCGTTTACGACTGATGATAAATTGCTGCACGTTTAAGAATATATCTATATTTAGGGCATTTGTTAAATCTGTAGAGCCAAACAATAATAAGTCCGTTAATTGGTAAATTAATGGTGTGAATATATCTCAGTCTTGTTGCATTGTGACGGGGACATTGTAGCAGAAAATGGGCCACGGTTTCTGTTGCACCACATTGAAAGAATGGGGAATTTACAATATTTTTACGAAATAAGTGATGATTGAGAGAGCTGCATTGCATACGCAACCTAGCGTGTACAATTTGTCCCAGTCGAGTACCAATATAATAATAAATGGGTTTAGTATTGTTTTGGAGTTGAAGATTTTATTTAATTATCTGAACAGATCTGTTTGATTTAATATTTTCTGGCTGTTGGTTCCATAGTTGTATACTGGATGGTATGAAATAGCTTGCGTTGAGCGATGTTCGAGTGCGTACTGGAGGTATGACGAGTATTATGGTCATGGATCATGCCGAAATTTTGCGGAATTAAGTTACTAAGATATTGAGGAGTTAGATTATTTGACATCTTATAAAATTGAATCGTTCTATGCCTTTCCCTTCTATCTTTCAATGTTTCCTACCCGGTTTCATTATATAGATTACTGAAGGATACAAGTCTGGTGCCCTCAGTCACGATTCTAGCAGCTTCAACCTGAACATTTTCTAGCTTGTTAATTAGTATTTGAGTCTTGGTATCCGAAACAACATCCGCATATTCTAGTATTGGTCTTATAAAAGTAGTATAAATTGTTTCTAGAGTTTTCCGATCCAGTATAAATTTGAATTTCCTTAAAATGTTAATACGTGAGAAAGCGTTTTTAGTAATCATGTCAATATGTTTATTCCAATTACCATCGTCCCGGAAAGTTGTAGTCCAAGGTGTTTATGTTCAGTAACAGTACTACATACCCTGGATCGCATAAGTTTACACTATGCACGAAACGCAAACGAACGAAAAACGCAAACGAAACGAACGGAAAACGAACGAACGCTTCACACGAACGACACGAAAAACGCACGATATATGAAGCGAACGCATGATACACGAAACAAACGCACGATACACGAAACGAACGCACGATACACGAAGCGAACGCACGATACACGAAACAAACGAACGATACACGAAACGACGACACGATACACGAATAGCATCGTGTTATTATTTGAATGACATTTGTGCAAATTTATGTGATTAACTTCTGTAATCTTATATTTTATGTGATTAACTTCTGTAATCTTATATTTTATGTGATTAACTTCTGTAATCTTATATTTTATAAGCAAGTTATTTATATAAATGATAAATTCGTCGGTAAAGTAATAGGATAATACAATTTATATTAAATAGTTTATATTACCAATGAGTTTAATAATTATATTTATGATTATATTTTAAATCTCATATATTTGACTTCCAAATATGACTTTCTATTTATATAATTAAACAAAATTTATATTTATTTAATTATATAATTATACAGAATTTATATTTATATAATTATACAGAATTAATAATATTTATAATTATTCGGATTCTGAAATTGACAATTCCAACCAGACATAGGTGTATCTGTTATTTTCTCAGTTAAGGTGTCCGAGAGGCGTGTGGCTTCAAAAGGTCATATAATTGTTAATTAGAATGAAATTACAAATGTAAGAGTTGACATTTCACACCTGCTGTGCATGTATTTCCCAGGTGAAACTGCCAGAGGCGTTTGTTTACATACATGTAGATGATTTCTTGTTTATTTGTCCTAGAGTAAATTATAGAAAAAATGCATTTATTAAATATGTTTTCCCCTTATTGTACAAAATTACTGGTACATGTAAATAAAGGAAATACATGTTTTTATATGTAAAATTTTGTTTACACTTTAATTAAATTTTTTTTAATAATAGTAAGATTGAAATTGTAGTAATTATTTTAAACTGGACATCGTAGCGTGGTTTCGTTTCGTGTATCGTTCGTTTCTTGTATCGTTGGTTCGTATTTCGTTTCGTGTATTAGTCTAATTAAACTGGCGAACGATACACGAAACGAAAGAATAAATTACACGCACGAAACGCAAACGAACGGAAAACGAAAAACGAACGAACGATACACGCAAACGAAACGAACGAAAAACGGAAACGATACGAAATATCTGTTAAGTTAAACGATCCAGGGTCTGTAATGATAGTATTATTCATAATAAAGTTAGGTTGATGGGGTTTATTTAATCTTAGAGAGATAGTCATGGTTTCAGTTTTCTGTGGATGAAAATTTACCAGTCATTTTGTAGACCATGCATGTATTTTCAGCAATGGTTGAGTTCGGTGGTCTACTAGAAAGTTATGTGATTACTTAGTATATCACATATACTAGGATACGATATGATTTGAAATAGATAACACCGCAGCATTGAATATGCATTACCTACAATAGTGACATTTAAAAAAAAAATCATCAATTCATGCATTGTAAAAGAACCTTCATCCCCTTTTCTAAACATAAAGACTAAAGTTGTGAGTTCCAATCCCGCTGAGACGAGGAAACATTATCATTTATGTGATAAAGTTTGTCGGTGGCTTGCTGCAGGTCGGTGGTTTTCTCCGGGCACTCTGGTTTTTTATCCATCAATAAAACTGATCGCCTCAAAATAACTGAAATATAGCTGAATGTGGCGTTAAACAACATAAACTACTACAACCAAACATAAGCTATCTAAGATACTGATGATCATATATATGAAATCTGTTGGAATTGTCTGCCTGTCCCATTGTACACGTCCTTTACAATTTAGAGATTAGGGTTGACAACAACAGTTTCTTAAAACATGGAGAAATTATATTTGACAGTCTATCAAAACTATTTTAACACTTCAAATACCCCAATAATTATCTGGTTTAAAACAAATGTAGCATGTGATGTGATTATATTATCAAATAAGTTGACATTGGTAATGTTCACTGTCAGTCTGAAAGTAGGAAACACAAAATATCCCCCACTTGTTTGATGATGGGGTCCCTTTTTAATTTATTTTGTTAATCGCTTTAGTTTGTGTTTTGCTTGGCTTAGGAATGTGAAGGTTCCCAGGGTTCAAACCCACAGAAGAGATCAACGTGCCCCCTGGCGGTGGATAGGGTGATTCCTCTGGTGGTGGATAGGGCGAGCCCTCTGGATCGGTGGTTGTCAGGTTATAAGTCCATGGATCATAGTGAGTAACGTACGTGGAGAGTACCATGACGATTTCTGCATGCTGAAGACCTACTTTGTAAATTTCGAATAAGAATAGATAAAAGGCTATATTTTTCATGTTTATCCAACCCTTCATGGTTTCTCAGTGGCAGTCAAAAGTCCTTGGCGAGGTTGACCTATCGGTGACAGTCAAAAGTCCTTGACCCGGTTGACCTTATAGGTTACAATAGCTCAATTATTTGTTTACAATGCACCGGTAAGATTTTTGACCCCAAGACAGAGGAACGTATTAAGAGTAAAGGGGAATCTGATTGGATAAATGTGTACTTGAAAAGTTTTTTTCTTGGAAGCTGAACCACTATTGTTAAAATATAAGAGCATTTTAGTAACATTAAAAAAAAATAAAGTGGATTTCTATTTTTTAAATTTGGATGGGGTGTTGAATTTTTTGTTACTTGAATTTAGTGCGGAATTGAAAAGCTTCCATTTCAACTGAAATTTATGGATAGAAGAGCCGCGGAACGCATATAATTTGTCTTTTGGAAAAAACAACTTTTGCATGTCTTCTTTCATAAACTGAAAACCAAATTTGATTACCAATTGTAGTTTTGTTTTAATAGTATTTTTTCTATATGACTACCCTATGGAAAATGCATTGTAAATAATTGCACTCTTGTAACCATCAGTGGTAGTCAAAAATCCTTGACCAGGTTGACCTATCAGTGGCAGTCAAAAGTCCTTGGCCATGTTGACCTATCAGTGGTAGTCAAAAGTCCTTGGCCAGGTTGACCTATCAGTGGAAGTCAAAAGTCCTTAGCCAAGTCGACCTATCAGTGGCAGTCCAAAGTCCTTGGCCAGCTTGACCTATCAGTGGCATTCAAAAGTCTTTGGCCAGGTTGACCTATCAGTGGCAGTCAAAAGGCCTTGGCCAGGTCGACCTATCAGTGGCAGTCAAAAGTCCTTGGCCAGGTTGACCTATCAGTGGCAGTCAAAAGGCCTTGACCAGGTTGACCTATCAGTGGCAGTCAAAAGTCCTTAGCCAGATTGACCTATCAGTGGCAGTCAAAAGTCCTTGGCCAGGTTGACCTATCAGTGGCAGTCAAAAAGTCCTTGGCCAGGTTGACCTATTCCTCCCCTAATTTTTTAATAGCTTGTTTTAATATATATTATTGCATTTGTTCTCGTCCTGAAAATAAAACTACACAATGGACGCTACTAACCAATCAATCAATAAATCAGACTTGAATAAAAATTAAAAAAAATATGGGAATGTGTTCCTAATGGTCATCTCTTAATATTAAAACAGTAACAGATCTACCAAATCTGTCGCTATACTGCAAAATAATTTTTGTTAAAGAATTAAATTGGGGGGGGTGTAAATACAAACGAATCAAACTACAAAAACATGTATAAGAAACTATAAAACATGCAGTATTTTTTTGGTAGCAGCGGCCACCTTGAATTAGAGGTCAGGTCTGTTGAATACAATTGTTTACTCCTAGAACCATTCAAGTCAGGCTTGGTTAAACTTAGGTAAGTTGGTTCTAAGAAAAAGATTAAGATATAAATACGCGAGAAATTTGCATAATATCAAAAATCATCTGAAAGAATAAAAATCACAGAAAAACTCTGAATTTATGATGAACTTCTCATTGCCATAAATTACAGGTAAAATTTGAGCTCATATTGATTTACAATAAGGCAGTAATGGATAATTAAAGAAAAAAACAAAACCTTTTCTTAGTAACGACCGCCATCTTGAATGAAGAGTGAGGCATTCGGACACAATTTTGAAAGGGTGCCACTCAAGGACCAACCAAAGCAAGCTTTCTTATATTTGATTCAGTGGGTTCTGAGTAGAAGATTTAAATATGATCTTAATATGTATAATTTGCATATTCGGTACACGTCGGCTGAGAGACCGATTTAACAGACGAACGCTGAATATTTCTTGAATTACTCATTCCCGTGCAGATGCAATCATAATTTGAGAATATCTTGACTTTATACACTGGACAATTAAAGAAATATCGATGCTTAGGAAAAACGGTGTCATTTGAACTGATGGCTGAGCTGTCTAATACAAATGTGTAAGAGGATCAACTGAGGATCAGTACAGCAACGTATAATTTGGGTCAGTAGTATCAGTGAAAATCTAAACTAAAATGTCGATCAACAAAACAATACAGAAAAACGTCCTTCTTTAAATCGTTGTATTTGTTATCTTTGTCCTATTTTGCGAACTTAACTGTGGATATATCACAATATGACGTATGTTATGTGTACCATGACGACAACCAGAGTACAAGTAAACTGAATATTTGACGCTCAATATTAGTATACTAAATTTAAAACACCTTTTGATGATCTGATTATAAACTGGTAAATGTAATTACAAATCCCGGGGATGATCAGTATTGATTTCCCTCCACACTTTACATTGTATGATATTAACACTGCGGCTATGAAAAACCAAAGTAAAAATTTTATTTATTTTTATTTTCGTTACTAAGCAACATAATAATGAGCTAATGTAATTTTTCTGTGACCTGATAAAGACTAGTTAATTTTGTTAATTGATAAATTATATCAGTAATTAGTAGCAATTAATATGATGAAATAATGTACGCCAAAAATATCTACCTGTCAATGTACAATACACTGTTTAGGGTTATCGTTCCTGAGCATCAAGAATCTATGGCAAGCAGTTATGCTACAATATACTGTTTTATCCTGCAATCAGTACATTTGCTGTACAAATATGCTACACGAATAAATGTTTGCTTTATTCGTAGTATACGAATACATTTTTCAGCCTACGAATAACTTTTTAAACCTACGAATATATTTTAAGCCCCGCCTATATATATATTCCGAAACTACTTTTTTGTGTTTCTCCTGTGAAGGAGTTGCAATATGAACCGTAACAAATGTCAATAATCGACCGTCGTCTTTTTCTAATAAATGTTTTCGTTCTCACTACTAAATACAAACCGACAAAATTAATTAATAGTAAATGAAACTAATAATTTTAAAATTCCATATTTTTTATACATATTTTATGATAAAGAAATCCTAGAAGTCAATAAAAAACAAAACAAAAATCTTAAACAAATCCTAATCATTTAACTGGGTTATAAAATAATCCTGCAGTAGTACAAATGTAACCAGGTAAATATATACGCCTGTGTGAAAAGGTGTACGCCTGCAACTATATGGTTCACTTTTATTTCATTTGCTTTATATAAACTAGTAAAAGGAATATATCGGATGTTTACTATTTATATACCATATACAGAAAAGATTCCTGACACATGCTAATCTGGGTCACGGGTCATTGTGAGTAGCATGTGTAGTCACGTGAACAGATACGGTGTTGAAAAAACTGTTGGTACTCATAAAATATTGATAAATACAATACAAGTTTATGTTTGTCTTCAAGAAATATGATAGACAAAACCATGTGTAAAGTTTTATGACGAAATATCTCCGATTTCTATTCTATATATAAATTTATGAATTGAAGTTTTAGAAATAGTCACAGCTAATATTAGCCATGTATTTTTATCTTGGACAATAATGAGCGTCCTGATTGGATGACCGATTTAAAACACACTGAATCTGCATGGTTTAGCAAGGTTACTCAGGTCAATAGTTTATAAATATAGAATCTTGACAATGTAATGGAAAGATGCTATGCTATATTTATTCATTTGTTTGATTCTGGAATATTGTTGATCATTGATTTAAACAAGAAAAAAGGGAAAAAAGGGGGTGAATTTTACAGTTAAATAAATGTTATGTTTCGACAGTTTAAAGAGAAAAATATAAATTTGTTGCGACTAAAGCTTAAATCAGCGTTAAAAATTGAACAAATATCAGTGGTTTTGTAAATGAGATTTATTATAAATAGAAAATCTGAATTTATTATTTATTAATTTATTATTAATGGTACAATTGTATATCCCTTGGAGGGAGGGGGGATTTGAAATAAAAACACAGGACCGGACTTTAAACAAAAATAATAATCCAGGATTATTTTTTTATTAAAAAAAAATCCAGGACCCCTGTGTCCATGAATTTTTGATATATATAAAAAAAAGTGAACTATATAGTTGCAGGCACACAGGCGTATATATTTACCTGGTTACTACTGCAGGCGTATTTAAGTATGACTGCGTGTGGCGTATGATCGATAAATCAATGTGTATTTATATCTATGAAAAACTTATTAAATATATATATTTCAGGTTCTAAACTATCAATTTTCTATATAGATTTTCATCTTAATAAATAAATCTTCATTTAAATAAAGTTATTTCACTTCCTTTTCATAACTATTTGTTAGCGAACTTTTGTCGGCAAAAGAAATCTGGTATTATACTACGCCAGATAGTGAGGATTCCGTTGCATAATGCATTATAAAAAATGCATTTTTACCAGTTAAAATTATTTTTTAGGACATCGTGAATTGCAGGATAAATACAATATTGGTCTGTTGACGGGAAATATAGAATTTATTTGACTCGGCGCGGAACGGGGAGAAAGACTCGCTAAAGTTCGTCTGCTCCCCGTTTCTCAGCCTCGTCAAATAATTTATATATTTACCGTCAACAGACCAATATTGTACATATAACTTCACATCAACAGAAACCGTGTTTTCCCTTTTCACCTAAGAAAGGCAGAACCTTATAAGACATCATCAAAATCATAAATCAACATAGAAAGACATACACGTGGTCTAATCCTAGAACCATCCCAGCCAGGCTTGGTTTAATTTAGGTAATTTGCTTCTTAGAAAATAGGCGAAAAATTTGCATAATATTAAAAATCATCTGAAAGAATAAAAATCACAGAAAACCCCTGAATATATGATGAACCACTCATTGCCATTCAACTACAGGTAACATATGAGGAAAAATCCAATCTTTTCGTAGTAACGACCGCCATTTTGAATGGAGAGTGAGGCTGTCGGACACAATTCTGAAAGGGTACCACTTAAGGCCCATCCAAAGCAAGTTTTCTTATATATGATTCAGTGGGTTTTGAGTAGACGATTTAAATATGATCTTAATGATCCCAGAAGAACGCTGAATATTTGTTTAGCTACTCATTCCCAGCTGTCTGATTCACATGTGTAAGAGAATCTACTAATTACAGCAACGTTTGGTTTAATTAGGTTCAGTGGTAACAGTGAAATTCTAAATGAAAATGTCGATCAACAAAACAACACAGAAATCGTCCTCCCTTGAATCGCTGTATTTGATAACTTTGTCCTATTTTGTGGACTTAACAGTGGATATTCAATATGTCACAATATGAAGTATGATATATGTACCACATGTCATGACGACAACTATATCAGAAAACTGAATATTTTACTCTCAATATTGCCATATTAAATTTTTAAACTTATACACTGTTTGTCGATAGGATTATATAAACTGGTAAATTTAATTACAAATCCCGCTGGAGAACAGTAGTGATCCACCCCCCCCCCCAGTTTACATGTTATATCAACACTGAGGCTATGCAAAACGAAAGTACAACTTTGATTTATTTCTATTTTCGTTACTAAACAACAAAATAATAAAATGTAATTTTTCTGTGACCTTCAAAGACTTGACCATTATGATAATTAATTACATTTTGGTAATTGATAGCAATTAATATGATGATATAATGTACGCCAAACATATTTACCTGTCGATGTGTACAATATACTATTTGAGTTACCGTTCTTGATCATCGTTTTTTCCCTTCTTTTGATATATGAAAGACATAACCTTACAAGACATCATCAAAATTATCAATCAACATTGAAAGACATACACGTGGTAAAAAATTAAATAAATAAAATGAATAATAAAATAATAAAATAAATAAAAAAAAGGAAAAAAAATAACAAAAAGAAAAGAAATAAAATAAATTTAAAAAAGAGACAAACACTAAACAACATGAATTTTTTTAACAAGAAATTAAAGATAGACAACACTGACCACACTATAGACCGGAGCAACCCATAACCCCCGTGCAAGTTACATGGTCGGTCCATAACCATTGTTATTGTTCAAATGTGCCTGGCTTTTAAGAAATCCATACGAGAGAGATCATTTGACATAGGCATATCCTTCAAAAAGCGTAACTTTAGTTCAGAGCTCACTAGACTGCAAAGCAAACGTTGAACAATAAGCCACCAATGTTTTGAGAGGAGTGTTCAAATATGTGAACCGCTAGATATAGAGGTTAAAAAACCTAGAATATGCGAGAGACACATAATGAGAGATAATGTTGAAGCAGAGGATCCGGAAGACTACTTTAGGAAATCAATAACTGTACCTTTTCTCGACTATGCGCTAAATGAAATGAAAACAAGGTTTACCGACCTACACACCAGAGCCGCTTTGGGACTACAGTTGGTTCCATCTATGATTGAAAATAGTGCTCCTTAATTGAGCCCCTCGTCAGCAGAGTCTCTGGATCCGCCCCTGAGGATAATATAAAAATGGATGGTCAAAGTACGGTAATAAAAACGTAGATATCTTATTTAGAGCTCATGAGGTGTTTTCGGAATAAGCTTTTTCGGGTAAGTTCAAATGTCAAAATAATTTTAAAATTTTCGGGAGTAACAATACCAGAGGGCCTAAACAGGGTTACTAAAATCCCCGTGAGTAACAACACAAAAGGATCTAAACAGGGTTACTAATATCTACCGAGGTTGTCTCTATATACTTTAATTTAATTCTTTATTTATTTAACGAGGATTACCAACAGCCAATGGTTACGAGCAGTTTTCCTTACATACTCTATATACTTTGTAGAAGAGAATCTCAGCTTTAATCACAATTACATTATTTTAGAAATTCCAATAAATAGATATATCTAATAAATCATGTCAGTGCCGAAACACTGACTATTGGGCGGATGATACCCCCTGGAACTAATAGTCCATCAGCAGAAGTATCGAACCAGTGGCAGAAACACTGACTACTGGGAGGACGATACCCTGTGGAACTAATAGTCCATCAGCAGAGGTATCGAACCAGTGATAGAAACACTGACTACTGGGAGGACGATACCCCCTGGGACTAATAGTCCACCTGCAGAGGTATCGAACCAGTGATAGAAACACTGACTACTGGGCGGACGATACCCCCTGGGACTAATAGTCCATCAGCAGAGGTATCGAACCAGTGATAGAAACACTGAATACTGGGAGGACGATATCCCCTGGGACTAATAGTCCATCAGCAGAGGTATCGAACCAGTGATAGAAACACTGACTACTGGGAGGACGATACCCCCTGGGACTAATAGTCCACCAGCAGAGGTATCGAACCAGTGATAGTAATAAAAACGTAGATAAATTAGTGTGAATGACGTGTTTCTGTTAAAATATTCACCAGGCAAGCTGACAGTCAAACGATTGGAGAACCGGACACATTTTATAATGTTTTAGCGCAAGAAGTCCAAAGTGTCGAAACACGATAGCAAAAATCGAATAAGGTCACCAATGCATGAGAAAGAATAAATTCAGTTTTAATCACGACTATATTGTTTAAGGAATTCCAATGATTATATATCTAATAAATCATGTCAGTGCCGAAACACTGACTACTGGGCGGATGATACCTCGGGCACAAATAGTCCAGCGGCAGAGGTATTGACCCAGTGATATTAACCGAAACACTGACTACTGGGCGGATGGTACCTCGGGCACTAATAGTCCACAGTAAAAGTTTAAATGTAGTGATAATATTAAAAATATATGTACATCTAATACGGGACTTCGGAGTTAAAAAGTCTTTGGTAAAGGAGGTAAAAAAGGACTATTTTATTTCCCGCCGTTGGACGTTTTTTCATATGGCTGCCGTGGACGTTGCCAACGACGCAGCATTTGAGTATTTCAGCTGTCAATCGATGCATTGATGCAGGAAAATATTTTAACAAATAATACCCACAACTATTTATGTATTTTTTCTAATATGACAAATAATAATTGGTTTGTCTGTATATTATGTTACTGTAAATCTAACATTGACACAGAGGAAATACCTTCGTAAAAAAAAGAAATATGTTTCTTTTAATGCGACAACTAAAATCATAAAATGTCAATCATTTTCATTAAATATAGTCTACTCAAATTTTGTGTTTCATATAATTCATAAAGCAGGTAATTTTACACCTGAAATGTTCAGTGTCATCTTCGGTAACTAAATTTGAACATTGTCATTACATCCGATGCAGCGATACTGCACAATATAGCAAAGTTTCTTTATCTGCAGTTTCAGCTTCTGATGAATAACCCTAACCTAGCCAGGCAATGATCAGTGATAACATAGAATATGCAATTAACACGCAACCACTACCCAGTAAGGTATATAAGGGAAAGTTTTTTTCTCTGCTGATAATAACAAAAGGGCGGAAGCCATTTAAAAAGAGTGTCCAGAAATGAGACCCGGATGTACACCTTATGTATTCTTAACGGGAAATAGCTAGACACGGGACATAACTCTTCCACTAACTCCGAACTGTCGTATTGACAACATCAGTTTCTTAAAACACAGAGATATTTTCTTTGACAGTCTATCAAAACTATTTTAACACTAACTGTCCCAATTATTACCTGGCTTAGAAAAAAATGTATCATGAGATGCGCTTGTATTATCAAATCAGTTGACATTGGTAGTGTCCACAGTCAGTCTGAAAGTAGAAAACACAAAAATGTCACCACAGGTTTGATGGCGGGGAGTAACAATACAAGAGGTCCTAACCAGGGTTACTGAAATCCCCGTGAGTAACAACACCAAAGGGTCTAAACAGGGTTACTAATATCTACTGAGGTTGTCTCTATATACTTTAATTTAATTCTTTATTTGTTTAACGAGGGTTGCCAACAGTCAATGGTTACGAGCAGTGTTCCTTATATACTCTATATACTTTATAGAAGAGAATCTCAGCTTTAATCACGATTGCATTATTTTAGAAATTCCAATGAATAGATATATCTAATAAATCATCTCAGTGCCGAAACACTGACTACTGGGAGGATGATACCCCTTGGGACTAATAGTCCACCAGCAGAGGTCTCGAACCAGTGATAGAAACACTGACTACTGGGAGGACGATACCCTCTGGAACTAATAGTCCATCAGCAGAGGTATCGAACCAGTGATAGAAGCACTAACTACTGGGAGGACGATACCCCCTGGGACTAATAGCCCACCTGCAGAGGTATCGAACCAGTGATAGAAACACTGACTACTGGGAGGACGATACCCCCTGGGACTAATACTCCACCAGTAGAGGTATCGAACCAGTGATAGAAACACTGACTACTGGGAGGATGATACCTCGGGCACTAATAGTCCACAGTAAAAAGTTTAGATGTAGTGATAATATTAGAAATATATGTACATCTGATTTAATTCTAATAGTCCACCAGGAGAGGTATCGAACCAGTGATAGTAATAAAACGTAGATAAATTAGTGTACATGTCGTGTTTCTGTTAAAATATTCACCAGGCAAGCTCACAGTCTAAAGATTGGAGAACCGGACACATTTTTATAATGTTTTAGCGCGAGAAGTCCAAAGGGTCGAAACACGATAGCAAAAATCGAATAAGGTCACCAATGCATGAGAAAGAATAAATTCAGTTTTAATCACGACTATATTGTTTAAGGAATTCCAATGATTATATATCTAATAAATCATGTCAGTGCCGAAACACTGACTACTGGGTGGATGATACCTCGGGCACTAATAGTCCACAGTAAAAAGTTTAGATGTAGTGATAATATTAGAAATATATGTACATCTGATTTAGTTCTTTGTTGAGAAGTGATACGAAACAGGGTAGAGGCTAATAGTGTTTACTGGTAATGATAACCCCCTCCAGGTACCTTCCTAGTGGTGACTTTAATGTTTGTTTCATTTAACGTTGTTAGTATCGTTCTGTATATTGTGACATTTCTTAGAGTTACGTCAACGACCAATTAACTTTAGGGGGAGGGGGTGGGCAAGATGGAGAGAGGGGTGTATGTGTTATTCTTAAAAAAAAACAATTAAGTTTCCAAATTTTATAGAAATAAAACAAAAGTGATTCACCAGGAAGATACACAGAATAGATGATCTGATCCTGCAGTTTTCAACAAGAAACAAATTAAAAACAAATAACGATTGTTTTTGTTTTCAAAAAGTAATAATCCGATTTTCGTTCGTGTGAAATATAAGATAATAATAAAGGGTAGATATCAAATTTAGTGCACACAACGCGTTTCTGGAATAGCCTTCAGCAGGTACGCTCAATTCGAAAGGTTGGAAAGCCAAATAATTTTAAAAGTTTTGCGAGCAAGTAAATCAAAGGGCCTAAATAGGATTGCCAAAATCGGCTAAGGTCACCTATACCTGAGGGAGGAGAACCTTAGTTTTAATAATACTTTCATTATTTAGAAACTGTAAATTTCAATAACGCATATATATATATTAACTCATGTCAGTGCCGAAGCACAGACTACTGGGCGGGTTATGTGATAAAGTATGTCAATGACTTGCAGCATGTAGGTTGGTTTCTCCGGATACTCTGCTTTCCTCCACCAATAAATCTGACCGCCACGATATAGCTAAATATTGTTGAAGGTGGCGTTAAACACCATAAAATCAAAACCAATCCGTCCATAGGCATGTAAAACACTTGCCTATTTAATATCACACAACACTCGTATGACCGCCGTGGCCGTGATCGTATAGATTTACTTTGCAATTATTTAAAAGCCTTTTGGAGCAGGACAATCGGCTATGGACACCTATGCCTGATGGAGAAGGACATTACTTTTAATAATAAATTATAATATTATGTAGGAACTGTGAATTTCATTGATAAATATATCTGATAAACCATGCCAGTGCCGAAACACTGACACCCGGGCATGTGATACCCTTTGAGATGGGCTGGTTGTGGTGGTCATGATCTATTTTGTATGGTATTTGGATCAACGACTACCTATGCAGTCAGTGCCTATCACCACTAATATTGTAGGTTCGAATCCCGCTCATGGTGCACCCTAATGTGATAAAGTTTGTCTGTGACTTGTGGCATGTTGGTGGTTTTTTCCACCAATAAAACTGACCGCCACGATATAACAGATATATTGTTGAAAGTGACACTGCGCATCATAACCCTAATCCCCTGTAATCAGTGCTTATCACCACTACAGTTGTGAGTGAGTGATTGTTGTTTAGCAGCAATTCAGCAAATGTTCAGGTCTATCATGGTGAGAACAAGTTAATTTTCAATGAGATGATGATGAGGTCCTCTTTGTACAAGACCAACACGCGAAGTTGGATTTTTGTTGTGCTAGCTCAATGAAACACCGGTCTTCGAATAGACATGTCGCCCAACTCGGACACATTAACATGATTCCGATCCAATCAGTCTCTGCCCTTTCTCCTCAATGATGTGTGCTTAGAGGAGAAGCAACAAATACAAATTTTAGTCTTTGGTTTGATCCGATCGGGGTTCGAAACCACGATCTACCGAATTCGAGACGAACACGGTAACCACTACACCACCGATACGCTTTGTTAGTATTATATGCATGTACATCAGAAAGAAGAGTTTGAAGATACCAAAGGGGCAATCAGAAAGATATGATATGGATGTTCATGAACATGAGAGACTATCCAACTTTGCACTTATACACAAATTAATCTAAAGAAACTGCGCTTTTATTGCTGTTCTACAATTCACGGTCACAGTAGGGTCTGCCAATGATGAGTATAACTCATACCCGAAAATGAGTGTGAAACGGCTCCCGAACCCCTAACCCGCAGCTGAGCGGTACTCCTTATCTCTGTCTATAGGCACTACCTATCGACATACATGTACTGATGTCATATATATATATGTTGCTGTATATGCTTTACCACTATACCACTCTAGTAACTTGTCTATACAGAACACACATGTGAAAATGTTCTATTAAAATGTATTTAGCCAAAACTGAGAATACATTGTATACGATATGTTCATGCATGGAAAAAATGACAAACTGACTATGGAATCTCAGAAATAGGCAGTAATTGCATTTAATTATTGAATTTGGACGCTTTGTAGACTTCTGTTTTGGAAATGAACTTGTAAAATAAAATGCATAGCGGTATATCAAGATCCAGATTTGAACGTATGAGGTGTTTATATACGGCATTGGAAGTTAACATCACCGAATTTACTAAATTTAGGTTGATTTTGGATGCTACATGGTCGAATATGTAGCTTGTATTTCATAGATAGGTTTGTATGTTAAATTTGGATTCATACTGTAAATTAAATACTATGTTATAAGTATGTATTGATCGGAAGTATATTAAACGATTTGAACTTACGAGGATGTTTATATACGGTATCGGAAGTTAAACATCACCGAAGTTACTAAGGTCAGGTTCATTTTGTATGCTACATGGTCGAATATGCAGTTTGAATTTCATTGATAGGTTTGTATGATCAATTTTGATTTTAGTATATGATTATGTAAACACAAATATTTGTTAATTGGGAGGGAACGTGAATGCAACCTGGAACTTTTTGAAAAAACTACAAGATAGTTTTTTAGTTATTATATATATGTCGGTGATTTCAGATATCACTACATACAAGGGTACATAATATATTAATGAAACAGAAAAGGTACTTTCTGAATTAAAAAAAAACACAGTATCGATCACAGAGTATAGATCTTTTGTATAATAAGAAATACACATACGCATCATAGATATACATTACAGCTGAACACCTGGTGTGGCCCGGATGGCTCAATGAGTTAGGTAGTTAGATTACCTAACAACTCATACAAGCCAATCACAAATACGGCGTGGGTTCGCGCCCAGCTTTGTAAATTACAAAAAAAAGAGTGCACTTGAATCGCAGCAGCAGGTGATAAAGCTTAATAGTTGCTTGCCCATGGTCGGTGGTTCTGTCAAGTTACTCCGACTTCTTCCACAAGTAAAACTGGTCGCCATGATATAGCTGAAATATTGCTAAAAGTGACGTTAAGCACAATAAATCAATCAAATCATTGACCTGGTGATTGTGTTGGTGGAACAATTAGATGTTAATATTAGGTGATCTAGCGGTATAAAATGGTAAAGCATAAGTTCACAAACGTGTCGTGTGCACTAAATTAGATTTTTACTTTTTTCAGGATGTCACGTATTACCATTTTTTTTTATATTTTGATTTAAATATCGGATGAGTGGTCAATAAAGTTTTACTTTCCAATTGGTAATGACACGGAATGTTGATTTGATCACAGCAATCTCGTTTACGCGGTACGATGCGAATTCCTCAAAAGGTATGAATAGGCAACAATGAAATCAAAACACGAAACCTTTCTTTTTTTTTCTTTTTTTAATGTTTCAATGGTACCTCTGTTGAATTTCCGTTTTGGTCAATTCTAACAAGTCTAAGTATCGAAGTGACCATGGTCTCCAAGAGAGTAAGACTGATGTGTAGGTACCATTTGAAAATTAAGTAAGGTGAAATAAATTACCTATTTTATCTTGGAATGGGGTCGAAGTAACATAATTGTACAGGGGATGATCGTATGGTAGTTGGGATTATAACTACCTGTTCAAGCAGTGCCTATTCCTACTAAAGTTGTGTGCTAGAACCCCATTATCGGCGAAATGTACTCAATACAACATTTTGTGATAAAGTTTGTCAGTAACTTGCGACAAGTAGGTGAGTTTTGTTCGCGATCGGGTACTCCGGTTTCCTCCACCAATAAAACTGACCACCACGATATAACTGAAATATTGTTGAAAGTTAAGCACCTTAAATCAAACTAAAGCCAACCATGATTGCACATATTTGGAAGGAATAGATGTTTATCTTATTTCCCTTTATATTCTGCATATAGATTTAATCGGATATGACCTAGCTAGTTCGCATGGGTTCCAAAAAAATTTAAAGGGAGATAAAAGGGACAGAGTCTTATATGATAAAGCGAGACAAATGCAGTGGATCCAGTAAATTATGTTCTCCAGCATATTACTACATGCCCTACACATATTCTGAGCAGCAATCTACAGTGTCAAACATGATACTTGTCCACACTTTTGATATACACTTGTTCAACTTTTCCTTTTAATATTTAGATGTGATACTTGTCCACACTTTTGATATACACTTGTTCAACTTTTCCTTGTCTGCACACTGTTCTTAGCGTAACCCCTTATTACATTTAGATCTTTATGAGAACCACGGGGCCAAATTGTTTGAAAATTGGAAATCTCTGATAATCATCTTCAGAATTAGTGGAAAGAATGAAACCAAATATGTTCATAATGATCTTCTCTGTTATTGTGACCTTTGACGCCATCAATTATCCAAGATAACTGCCAGGGATGATTATGCAACTTTTGGTCTTCCAACATTATCTTAGTTTCTAATATCCAATTCACAATGAATTAATATTTTGAAATGAAATTTAAAAAAATTACAGATCAAGCTTGGTTTCTTGAGAGATATGACTCATTGTTCTAATGCTAAAATAATATACAGTGAAACCTGAATAAACCGTAGTCCAGTCTGGTTGATGTTGTACCAGCGGTATATCCCGTAAATATGTGTAAAATAATGGTTTTATAGCCAAATTATTGCCTTCTGTATTATGAACTGTGTCTAACATAAATAGTGATAAAATGTGCCAGTACTACTGTTAAGGGAGGTTTCAGACTGTACACGTGTATTATAATACTGTGTGTAAGGTACTTCTGGTACATGTATGCTGAATAAACTGTTTAATATGTACATGCTCTAACTAAATAAACACAAAGATTATATAACCAAACCAATCATGCATTATACCAACATGGCACTATACATAAATACATACTTTAATATAAATTGGAAAAACCTGGGGACAAACTGCTGTTTGACATTGAGAAAACTGAAATATTTTAGAGTTATCTCCCTTTTACAAGAGAAAATAAAAAAGATTGCGACTTGAAAGGAAAAGGGATACAAAAGCTAACGTATAACATAAGTATCGAATAAATATATACTGAATTCGAAAGAAGCTGCGTGGAAGTTTATAAATATGATCTATTGAAATAGCGTTGCTTAATAATCCACACCCATTGAAATACCGACGTGAGAAATTAACCACCGAATCATATATCTCAAAGATGAAAAAGTCGATCTATTCAAGCGACACGTCTGTACATAAATTAACATACCTTTATATCGATAGAGCCCTCCCCGCGCATGTACCAAGAATATATATTTTCACTAGGCTTATGTTCGGATTACTGCCAGAACTAAGACTGTAGTCACGCATATGTTGTATTTCGGTAATTACCAAATTTATTGGGGGACAGGGACCCCTTTTTTTCAAACTATGATTTTTTTATGGTAATCTTCAATAGTTAGTGCAGTAATCTACTATATATGTTGTCACAAAATGCCGATTTCTGTATCAAACAGATGCTATGAAAAATAAATAGAATAAAATGAAAGCACCAAAGGAGATGTTAAACGATCGAACTGCTTGCATGTAGATTTTTTGTATGCTATGCACAATCGCAAAATGTCAGTATACTTCTAGAAAAAGATGTCAAACTTTGAAATAGTAAATTGAGAGCAAACTCCAGAGACATCAATATTTTATTCACATAAAACCACAGCTACACGGGGATAGGACCCTCCTTTTTTGACAATTTTTTTTTCTCATTTGAAGTATTTTTCATCCGAGTGATGTTAATAACATGAACTTGCCATCTTCCGAGTGCGGTTACTATCAATATAATTATTATATTGATAGTAACCAAATATTATGTGGATAGAAAACTGCAGCGGATAGTAAGTTAATGTTATTAACCGCACTCGGAAGATAGCAAGTTCATGTTATTAACCGCACTCGGAGGAAAAATACTTCAAATGAGAAATAAAACTGTCAAAAAAGGGGGGTCCTATCCCCGTGTACCTGTGCATAAAACAGCTTTTTATCCAATGTTCCAGAATATGTTACATTTTCTTGAATAACATTTGCATATATGTAATAGTGAAAATTTTGTCAGCATGGCCAAGAGTGAAAGACCTTGGTAAGTCTGCTGTTAACAGGAAACCTACTTCGTCTGAATTATCGTTTACAACTCCTTTACAAAACTCATTCCCACAAAATAAAACATAATGTAGATGTTCCTTTTCCAAAGAATCTAATGGGATTAACTTTTTTAACCACAAGCAAACCATTGCTTGTAGTCTTAATAAATGTATTGTACCTAATGATCTGTGTAAACAG
Source organism: Gigantidas platifrons (assembly GCA_002080005.1). Lineage (NCBI taxonomy): Eukaryota > Metazoa > Mollusca > Bivalvia > Mytilida > Modiolidae > Gigantidas > Gigantidas platifrons. Next base: position 128,262 of record MJUT01001213.1, on the reverse strand, counting down.
TGAAAGTGCTTGTGCTATATAAAATGTGATTGAAGTTCCAGAATTCTGTTTTAATTCTAATTTTTATTATATTCGTCAATCGCACGGCTATATTAACATTTTACATATATATAGCCTTCCGAAGACAACATCCGTGTCCTTTCCATTTTCATCTTTTTTGTTTCGAAGCCAACATCAACATTCAATTCCCGGAATTCCCTCATCCATTTACGGAAACCTACTGGAGTATCATACAGGATTTTTTTCATTATTTGTGTCCAAGTTTGTTTTCCGGTTGCCCTACATCGATACTTTCAATTCATGTTTATTTTTAGGTGGAACATACTTTAAAAGAATGTATTGTTGACATAAATACGTCAGCAGTGAGTCAAGGTTAACAGGTCAAAACCTCTTCGGGATTTTCTAGACTTTTCATTAGATAGTACGTCAAACATTAGAACACGTGTTGTCTAAAGCACTGGTTCCCATTCCTGAACAAAACTATGATGACCAAGAACTAACGACACTGACAAACCAGTTGAATTGTAACCCCCAGCAGCGTAGGATATAAATAGACTATGTTTTAAAATTTATTCTAAATTTAAAAACAGAAAACACACATTTCGGAACAGGACAAAAGTAGAAAGGTACAATTTTTGTACACTTGCTGAAATATCCACACGCATTTTTTGTTGTTCAAATGTCAATTTTCAGACGCAATACGAATATCAAAGTCTCTTACATAGTAAACACAATATCATTATTTCTAGATATTGAAATATCCATCAGCAAAATCCGCGTTGCAACAAAGAAATACTGATAGATGAGCAGACGTGCATACAAGTACCCGATTTTAAGAGGGATTTACAATATATGAATGTTGCATGCATGCTCTTTCTGATATTTAAGTTACTCGTCCTCTTACAATTGACTCTATATATGGACTATATTTTTTTCCGGGCGGAAGGTTGCAACACATGTTGTGTAAAGCAGTGTCTTTCGGTTTGTATCAGCGCTAGCATTAAACGATATCTCACTTACGTTCGATCGTTTAAAAATCCGCATTTTTGCAATATGAAATCTTATAAGGAATTTCAATAAAGATGAAAAATGCCTTTCAGTGAAATTTTATGAGCAATTGTCTCATGTTATACTGTAAACAGTATTTCGGTATAGATACTCTGCATTTAGGAAATAAATTGTATACCAAACAAGGTACGCAAATGATGAGGAATCGCCTACAACAATTATGGTGGAATGTGGGGAACACAGATTGCCTTCAAGAGAAATGTGCGATTATTCTTTCATGAATTTTGTTTTAAAACATACGGAAAATAATCTTAACCCAAATTTCATCTACATTTTCAATATTTTCACATTGTAATAAAACTATAAGGCAAGAAATCACTTGTGTCTTATATTCATTTACAACTACAATGACAAAAAAAAACTACAAATAGACAACATTAAAAAAAAATCATTGAAAGAAATAACTTCACGTGTGAGATAATGAAGATTGACCGTGAGATATTATACTACATGTTCCGCATACAACATCACAACAATAGACAAATCAAAAACATGACTTTTTATAGTACATATATTTTCCGACCTGCAGAAAATTACATGATAACACAAAGCCATATTTCTTTAAACTGAGAAAAGAATGAGAAGATAATTATTCTGATTAAATTTTACGTTATCAAGAAAAGGGGAACGATAAAAACTCCCTATTTGTTATAACTATTTGCTACAGATAAAAATATAATATCCTAAAAAAATTGCAAAGCACTGATCAGTATAGAAATATTGCATAGTTCACATATTTGGTTGTTAAACCATCACAACTTTTTATACAAGGAATGACAAAAAAAAAACCTGACATTTTTAGGATTCAATATTTTGTTCTTACGAGTTA
>MJUT01001213.1:84368-98791 GCA_002080005.1 Gigantidas platifrons | reverse complement strand
CAAACAAAGAAATTGATTTAAGCGTTGTAAATGTTGTATATGTACATTATTTGTATGGATGTTTCCTTGGAATGTAGGACAGAAAGTCGTAGGACAAAGGGTCACAACTGACATATTTTGGTGAAAAGTTACAATTTGTAATTTGAAAAAAAAATCCACTAGTATTTAAAATTATACGTGGGTTCGCGCCCGGCTTTGTAAATTACAAAAAGGGTGCGCTCGACTCGCAGCCACACGTCATAAAGTTTACTGGTTGCTTGGCCATGGTCGGTGGTTCTCTCCGGGGTTTCCGGCTGCACTGACCACTAAAACTCGTCTCCATGATAAAAATGAAATATTGTTTGAAAGTGAGGCTAAACTGACTCTAAAAATCAAATAAATCAAAATTATTTTTTGTATCAATTGAAAAAAGACAGTAGAAAAAAATCGGTCTTGGCTTAAATAATGGTATTGTGATTGATATTTCTGTCATAAAAAATATCGTAAATTAATCAAACAGAATTTGCAGTCTTACCTGTAACAATCAGTAAATGTCAATTAAAAAATAATAAAGACGCTTAAAGCTTTACAGGAAGGATCCCAAATTTGGATAATAATGAAAATAATCATACATGTATTAAGATATAACTTTAATTAAAAAAATGTATTGTTATTACATTTTTAACGCAAATTGTGACTTTTTGTCCGATAAAAATTGTGACTTTATGTCCCGTTACTTTTTGTCAGTTTACAGTTTCCGACAAGGTAATTCATATTTATTGCATGAATGAAAGTGTCAGCCTTGATCCACTTATAAATTATTAATCTTTTGGGGTTATTTTTCACTTGCAATATGTATGAAGTGTAAATTTTTTTACAATACATTTTTTATTAACATAAAATGAAAAATACGTGTACAATCAATGTTTCGACTGGTCCTGGTATTTTTTTACTTGACTGAAGAAAGTCTTGTCGTTTAAATATCGGATGTGCCAAACCGGGTTGATTTTGATATTGTTTAATTGTCTCTTATACTTATAAATAGGAACTCAACAAAGCATACAATGCATTTCAAAACCAAATGGCGGGGGAAATTAGGAGCGCCTCCAAGAATAACCCAAAACAATTTTTTGGGATATTCTTCGTCGATGTACAAACAATAAGAGAGCGAACATTGATGTACCGTTAAGCGAATTATACGAATATTTTAAAGAAATAAATCGCAGCGAGAATAATCAATTAGATATTGATCAAGACGACGGTAACGAAATAAATTCTGAAATCGCGCATCGTATATTGAATTGCAAAATAACGGCGACAAAAATAGAGGGCGTTGTACGAAAATTTCCGGGTAATAAAGCTTCTGGTTTGGATTTTATAGCTAACGAATATATAAAAAATACACTCTTTGTTATGCTTCCGGTTTATATTAAACTTTTACATATAATTTTTGATACAGGTATTGTCCCCGGGGCATGGACAACAGGCACAATACATCCTATGTATAAAAATAAAGGGGATCCGAAGGACCCAAGTAATTACCGACCGATTAGTCTACTTAGCTGCTTTAGCAAGGTTTTTACTAGTATTATTAATAATAGACTTACTTCGTACTCTGATGAAATTAAGCTGATTTCTGAATCACAATGCGGATTTAGAAACAAATGCATTTATTAAATATGTTTTTCCCTTATTGTACAAGATTACTGGTACATGCAAATAAAGGAAATACATGTTTGTGTATGAAATTTTGTTTACACTTTAATTAATTTTTTTAATAAGAGTACCACTTACGTTTTATAAATACCGATTATTTCCTGTTCTAAAAATAATGACCCGTGACACATATTAGCAGGCTTCAGCAGTTTATTCTGAATATGGTATATAAAGATTGAAATTGTAGTAATTATTTTAAACTGGAAATCGTAGCGTGGGTTCGTTTCGTGTATCGTTCTTTTCGTGTATCGTTCGTTTCGTGTATCGTTCGTTCGTATTTCGTTTCGTGTATTAGTCTAATTAAACTGGCGAACGATGCACGAAACGAAAGAATAAATTACACGCACGAAACGCAAACGAACGGAAAACGAAAAACGAACGAACGATACACGCAAACGAAACGAACGAAAAACGCAAACGATACGAAATATCTGTTAAGTTAAACGATCCAGGGTCTGTACATCAGTAGGGTAATCAAGATCGTCAGAGCCACAAGAAAATACCATGGTACCATCTACATTAACGGAATGTGCTTGTCGCTGGTAGGATCACAACAAAACAATTTCCGTTCTCTTCCATAATAGAGTGAAGGCAGAGTATCACAATCCAGTGTAATAGATCTAAGATGTCTGCCTTCTTCATTAATGATACACACTTCACCAGTTAGACCTAATGCGATGTCCTTGTCTATTAATGTTATACCCCAACAACCATACGGACACTTTATTTTCCGTGCTAAAGTCATGGTGACTGTGTTTACAACCTGAATATATTCCTTATCAGGTAATGTTACCAAAGCTTGATCTTCATCTTCTTTCACTATAATACCCCATGGACATCCTGACAAATCAATCCGCGTTAGATTGTTTTGTTCTATGGAAAAAAGTAAAAGCGGGTTAGTTAGATAGTTACACAGTAACAATCTATCATCATCTATTACTCCGATTCCTGTAAGAATGTAGGAAAGAAGTCACAGGAAAAAAAGTCACGGAAAAAAAACCACGGATAAAAAATCGCAGGAAAAAAAGTCACAGGAAATAAAGTCACCTTTTATATTTTTAATGAAACATATCAAATTGCAAATGTCAAAAAAATGTTTAATCATTTATTTTTTTACTCAGTTTCATATCATTTAATATTTATGTAATATTTAAAAATATCTTGAAATTATATTTGTTTTTTATGTCTGTAAAGTTCAAAATAAAAAAATTATGAAATATTCAAATTTAATTTTAAACTTTGCATTTCATATTTAAAAAAAAAAATACATGTCAAAGAAATTTTTAGTAATTATTTAAAAAAAAAAATTTTTCAACAATTATCATACATACCATGTTTCTGCTTTCACTGTGTACACATGCTGTTGGAAATTATGCATGATTATAAATATGAAAGAAATGAATATGGGGTAGTGGCATTCGATCAAAAGTAAACTGAGAAATACAAGTAATTTATGCAAAAAGAGATTCTAATAAGACAATCATGGTCAATGGTTCTTGAATTTCAGGGCATAGAATGAAGTCACAAAAAAGTCACAATTAACACTTGATCAAACAAATATTCATTGGAAAAAACCCTGAAAATGAAATACCCTATAATAATATTCCACAAAATATAACCTTATTGTGACCTTTTTCCTAAAAAAAATATTGTGACTTTTTCTTGTGACTTTTTTTCCTATGACTTTTTTTCCTACCAAAATTGTGACTTTTTTTCCTGTGACTTTTTTTTCGTTTACCTCCTGTAATATGAACTCCACCCTCAACGTTAACGGGAATACTGTTCTCAAACTGAATCTTCGAAGGGATTCGTTGTACCATTTCCTGTGCTTGTTCAATTTTATGTGGATTAAATTTAACATCAAATGGATTCCTTTTAACTGTTATTGACCCAAGCGACTCAATCATTGATAGAATATTTGACTCTTCAAATACAAGTCTTGAAGAAGCTTCAGATGAAATTAGGATTGACATATCATTAAACATACGAGGGACGTTTGTTTTCATCGTGTTCATCAAACGAAATATTTGATCTTCAAACCCATGTTTTGTAACGAAATTAAACTGCTTTAAGACATCTTGTATTTCCTCTACTTGCTTGTCGACAGTTGACTTATCCAATTTTGAACCCGGTTTCGCAGCATCTATTTCATGCATTAGTTTTTCTTCAATTTCATTTAGGCATTTAAGTATTTTAGCTTTAAATTTCTCTACGGCACGCCTGGCATCATCCTTACTGGTACCCCAAGCTACCTTGCTTTTATTCCATTCATCTGTAAACTGAGTTGCTGCATCATTTAGAGAGACCATATCCCTGGCAAATTCTTCATACATCGATGAACGTATTACTCCTTTCGCAGCGACATCTAACGGTTTTATGTTTTCGCATGCTCTATGTATGCTTGCTATGCAGGATTTACAGCAGATGCTGTCGTGATCAGAACAGACAAAATCGAGAGTCATATCTTTGTGAGTCGGACATTCTTTGCCGACCACGAAAGATTGATCATCAGTGACGTTAACGTCAGCAACATGGTGAGACACGAAGACTTTGAATTTACTATGATCAACAGTGCATTCAGAACAGAGGAATTCTTCACAATCGCTACAATATTTGACGGCAAATGACGACTTTGATGTTCTATCGCATGGATCACACAATTTATTTGAATCCATCCCGATTCTGAAATTGAATACAAAATGCATAGATATAATAAATTAAATGTGTGATATACACATTATTAAATACGAAACAGTAATGGTTAGCATATACATATTTTATTAATTAATTTAATATTGCACATTATGATAATACACATATAAATTGTAGACATTTAAATTAATCAGTAGGATTCGGAAACAAGTGCTTATATTTATATTAATCCGTATCCCTGTTGTTATCTGGTGTTCAAGGTTTAATTAGTATCGAAAGGTAGAGGTGTATTGAGAATTAATCCAGTGCTAATCAGTCGTTGTCAATGTTATTTGGTGTGCTTTAATCAAAAAAAAGAAACAAACAAAAAGAAACAAACAAATGAAGTGCAAAGGTGCAAGTGCTTTTTATTTTGACATGTTTAAGTTGTGTGAATATGGTTAAGAGGTGAATCGTTTACTACTTATGATAAACTTCTGCACGTTTAAGAATATATCAATATTTAGGGCATTCGTTAAGTCTGTAGAGCCAAACAATAATAAGTCCGTATTTAAGTTAATTGGTAAATTAATGGTGTGAATATATCTCAGTCTTGTTGCATTGTGAAAGGGATGTTGTAGCAGAAAATGGGCCGTGGTTTCTGTTGCCCCACATTGAAAGAATGGGGAAATTACAATATTTTAACAAAATAAGTGATGATTGAGAGAGCTGCATTGCATACGCACCTAGCGTGTAAAATTTGTCCCAGTCGAGTACCAATATAATAATAAATGGGTTTAGTATTGTTTTGGAGTTGAAGATTTGATTTAATTATCTGAACAGATCTGTTTGATTTAATATTTTCTGGCTGTTGGTTCCATAGTTGTACACTGGATTGTATGAAATAGCTTGCGTAGAGCGATGTTCGAGTGCGTACTGGAGGTATGACGAGTATTATGATCATGGATCATGCCGAAATTTTGCGGAATTAAGTTACTAAGATATTGAGGGGTTAGATTATTTGACATCTTATAAAATTGAATCGTTCTATGCCTTTCCCTTCTATCTTTCAATTTTTCCTATCCGGTTTCATTATATAGATTACTGAAGGATACAAGTCACGATTCTAGCAGCCTCAACCTCAACATTTTCTAGCTTGTTAATTAGTATTTGAGTCTTGGTATCCCAAACAACATCCGCATATTCTAGTAATGGTCTTATAAAAGTAGTATAAATTATTTCAAGAGTTTTCCGATCCAGTATAAATTTGAATTTCCTTAAAATGTTAACACGTGAGAAAGCTTTATAGTAATCATGTCAATAATAATGTTTATTCCAATTACCATCGTGCGAAAGTTGTAGTCCAAGGTGTTCATGTTCAGTAACAGTACTAATGATAGTATTATTCATAATAAGGGTCGGTTAATGGGGTTTATTTAATTTTAGAGAGATAGCCATGGTTTCAGTTTTCTGTGGATTAAAATTTATCAGCCATTTTGTAGACCATTCATGTATTTTTAGTAATGGTTGAGTTCGGTGGTCTACTTGAAAGTTTTGTGATTACTTAGTATATCACATAGACTCGTATACGATAAGATTTGAAATAGATAACACCGTAGCTTTGAATATTCATTACCTACAATAGTGACATTTAGAAAAATCGTAAATTCATACAGTGTAAAAGAACCTCCATCCCCTTTTCCAAATATAAGACTAAAATTGTGAGTTCGAATCCCGCTGAGGCGAGGCAAAATTATCATCTATGTGATAAAGTTTGTCGGTGACTTGCGGCAGGTTAGTGGTTTTCTCCGGGCACTCTGGTAAACACCATAAACTACTACAACCAAACATAAGCTATCTCGGATACTGACGATCATATATATTAAGTCTGTTGGAATTGTCTACTTGCCCTACTCTACACTTCCTTTACAAATTAGAGTTGATAACAACAGTTTCTTAAAACATAGAGATACTTTATTTGACAGTCTATCAAAACTATTTTAACACTAACTACCCCAATTATTACCTGGTTTAGAAAATTAGAAAAAAATGTATCATGAGATGTGCCTGTATTATCAAATCAGTTGACATTGGTAGTGTCCACTGTCAGTCTGAAAGTAGGAAATACAAAAAAATATCATCACTGGTTTGATGGTGGGGTCCCTTTTTAATTTTTGTTGTTAATCTTTTCAGTTTTTGTTTTGCTTGGCCAAGTTATGTGAAGGTTCAAAGGGCTCAAACCCACACAACAGATCGACGTGCCCCCTGGTGGTGGATATGGTGGGCCCTCTGATAGTGGATAGAGCGAGCCATCTAGATCGGTGGTTGTCAGGTTATAATACGAACCATACTGGGTAACGTACGTGGAGAGTACCATCACGCTTTCTGCATGCTGAAGACTTACTTTGTAAATTTCGAATAAGAACAGATAAATAAGGATAATAGCAAAATTATCGAACTCCGACCAATCTTCCAAAGGGAAAGTCAAAACTCATAAGTCTATTAACAGACAAAATCAGACAACAACCGGAAAACTGTGAAAACCGTAATGACCCTGACTTAAGCTTGGTACAGGCATTTCCAAAGAAATGGTGGGTTGAATCAGATTCTACGGCGCCAAACCCCTCGCTTTCATTACGGTTCAAAGGTTCCGACTGTAAAATGTAACGCTATAAAAGCTATATTTTTCATGTTTATCCAACTCTTCGTGCTTTGTCAGTGGCAGTCAAAAGTCCTTGACCAGGTTGACCTATTCCTTCCCTCATTTTTTAATAGCTTGTTTTAATATATATTATTGCATTTGTTCTGGTCCTGAATATAAAACTACACAATGGACGCTACTGATCAATGAATCAATAAATCAGACTTGAGTGAAAATTTAAAAAAAAATAAAGGAATGTGTTCCTAATGGTCGCCTCCTACTGTAAATCTGTCGCTATACAGCAAAATGATTTTTTAAAGGAATTAAAAGGGGGAATAAAAATGAATCAAACTAAAATAAATGATAAAGAAACAGTAATTAATTTTTGTTTTAATTTTTAGTAACAGTGGCCATCTTAAATCAGAGATCAGTTCTGTCGAACACAATTGTCTAATCCTAGAACCATCCCAGACAGGCTTGGTTTAATTTAGGTAAGTTGGTTCTTAGAAAATAGGCGAGAAATTTGCATAATATTAAAAATCATCTGAAAGAATAAAAATCACAGAAAACCACTGAATATATGATGCACTACTCATTGCCATTAAACTACAGGTAACCTTTGAGCTCATATTGATTTACAATAAAGCAGTAATGGATAATTAAAGAAAAAACAACATTTTCTTAGTAACAACCACCATCTTGAATGCAGAGTGAGGCTGTCGGACACAATTCTGAAAGGGTACCACTCAAGGACCATCCAAAGTAAGTTTTCTTATATTTGATTCAGTGGGTATTGAGTAGACGATTTAAATATGATCTTAACATGTATCTCAGAAGAACGTTGAATATTTGCTTAGCTACTCATTCCCAGCTGTCTGATACAAATGTGTAAGATAATCCACTAATTACAGCAACGTTTGGCTTAATTAGGTTCAGTGGTAACAGTGAAAGTCTAAATGAAAATGTCGATCAACAAAACAACACAGAAACCGTCCTCCTCGCTTTATTTGTTAACTTTGTCCTATTTTGTGGACTTTTAACAGTGGATATTCAATATGTCACAATATGACGTATGTTATATGTACCATCATGCCATGACGACAACTATATATCAGAAAACTGAATATTTGACTCTCAATATTGCCATATTAAATTTTAAAACTGATACACTGTTTGCCGATAGGATTATATAAACTGGTAAAGAGGGAGAGGCTTTAAGGTGCAATATTGGCCTCACATTTTATCAAAGAATAATGCTTGACATAGAACAAAATCAATTTACTTATTTAATTATTATATAAACACATTTTCAAAAACATATATCTTCCCGTGAAATTGAATGCGCTATGACGTCATAATGACATCATAATTAGACGGATAATGATAAAAATGGACTATAAACGACACATTTCAAGTACATTTTAGCTATTTTGTATACCTCCACAGTCTTCCACCAACACCAAATTAAGCAGGTGTTTAGAGTATAGAGGGTAAATGATTGTATCAAAATATTTTGTTGGTGGAGGGTTGTGGAGGTTGTTAAATATTGATTTATTTGTAACCTCGATCTGACCTTAAAATCAATATATTCACTTTTCTGAGTGCATATGTACATCGTATGACACCATTATACACAATCTATGTACATTTTATTATTCATGTCAAGGAATGAAATTTATCAGTAAATAACTAAATGTTTCTGTAAATAATTGTATTGAATATAAATACAGTTTTTGTACATTGAAACCAGGAAGAAAATCAGTGCATGGCATGCTCTGAGTTTTCCTCCTGGTTTCAATATCGTCAATGCGAGAAAAGTGACTTGGGACTATAGGGGCCCTATATGGCCTCGTATTTAATGAATAATGAATTTGAGAAAATACATTATTAAAATTTGATGTGTTTTATTTTACAGACGACATCATACCCTTGATGTTAAAACTTATTTTCAACAAAATCGGTACGTGTTTAACGTCATTGTGACGTCATGAGCCTGATTTGTTCACTGTTTTTCGTGGAATTTTGACTATATTTCGACGGTTTTCGAAGAAATTAAGCACCTCTGCAGTCGTGCACCAGAAAAATATTTTAACAGATTATTAAAATTAATAACACACAAATACTGTTAAAGTATTTTTGATGCACGACTGCGGAGGTATTAAAGTTCTTAAAAAACGACGGAAAATGTTCAAATATTACAAGCGCTTAAAATGAAGTTTCGAGGTTTGAGAAGCACGATATTTGTTATCTTTGCCGTAAAAAAACCATGGTATGTCGGCACGTAATATTATACATAAGCCACCAATTATTGATTATATATTTTCTTCGGGATACAGAGATAGTTTTAATACCCATCGCTGCTACCTCTAAAATGAAGTAAAATAGTTTGATCCTAAAGGAGTAGATATTTTTGGGCACAATCCGACATACCATTAATTACTTATCCGAAAATTTTATTTCGATTAGACATGGGGTTAGTTTATCATCCCGCTCATAGAAGGAACGATGTGAAAAAAACCAGAACCGATTTTTTTTCACGGGAAAATATGTTAATTCTTTTACTTTTTCTAAATGTATCAATTAAATAGAAACTAGAACTGTACAACCACAAACAAGCATTGTTACGTTCGAATAGATAAACCTAAATACAACAATCTGGATTTATTGATAACCAGAGGCTCCCAGGAGCCAGTAATCGCTCACCTGGATCAAAGCTGCTTTCAACAACGCAAATGAACATTAAGTTTTACATGTTTTATCTTAAGCATCCACTTTAGTCGGAGATAGAAAAGTGGGGGGAAGTATGCAACTTGAAGCTGTATTTGTGCCATTTTACTCACCTCCAAGGAAACCGCAAGTTTATTTCCTCAAAACAACTAACTATAATAAATGATTGTACAACACTTTCTTCAGTGTACAGAACAAAATAGTTTCATAAATGCCCTTCCTTACGATCCAAGAGATTTCACTCCAAATGGTCACACATGGCTTACAGTTGCAAAGTCAAAGCTTATATTGTTGACAAAAATGATTACACAATGGTTGATGGACGGATCATTGCGTAAAATTCCGACAGGGGTCTACCCTATGACCAATATATCAAGATTTTGTATCAAATGAGCAAGTAGTTCCAAAAGAAGACTTTAAAAACAATTTCATATGATTAAAAAAAAAAGAAGTATAATGGGCAGGACTATCTGATACAATTCTTAAAGGACCACATAAAATGAACATTCCATCAAAATTTGGTTCCAATAGAGCAGACAAGATGATTTGTATGTGAATTTCTCAGAGGGTTCTATGTTAAACCGAGATCGGCTGTGGCGGCCATCTTGGTGGGATAGCGCGACTGCCGGACACAATTTTGGAAGAGGACCATCCAATGACTATTCCATCAAAGTTTGGTTCTAATTGAGATACTAGTTCCAGACCAGATGGTTTTTATGTGAATTTCCCATAGGGTCCTATGTTAAACTAAGGTCAGCTGTGCAGCCATCTTGGTCAGAGGGCGGGACCACCAGACACAATTTTGGAAGAGGACCATTCAATGACTATTTTATCAAAGTTTGGTTCCAATTGAGCAACTGGTTCCAGACAAGAAGATTTTTATGTGAATTTCCCATAGGGTCCTATGTGAAGCTAAGTTCGGCTGTGGGGGCCATCTTCGTCGAATTATATGTTTCGGAAATTGGTAAATAGCTTTAAAATGAAGAAATAAAGGTAAATATTTCACATTAAGCAGCTTATCGTACCACTTTCCGCCTTTTGAGAACGACAATTACCATCGATTTATTATTTCCTTCTAAGCAAATAATTTGACCTCGCTTTCTCCGTAAGCAACTGACCTTACTAGTGACAAGTAAAAACGAATAATTTGTATTTTGTCGCTTATTAACTGCAAACTTGCATGGTCCTTTGTCCGTAATTAACGCCGACTAAAAGCAGATTCACAGAAAATAAGAAATAAGTGCATTGTTGTACTGATTTAATGACGATTCGGAAAACTCCGTAAACAATGCCGATAATTAATAAGATGGGGTCCATTTCTTGATCGATCTCAAAATACGATCAGTTGCACATTTTTTCCCCGATGCGCGTACATTTCATAACATTTATAAGTTACAGAAACACGTTTTATTAAGGCATCAATCATATCAAATATTTACGATTTTGCAGCTAATGCCACTTTAATTGGAAGATAAAATATGTTTAAACTAAAACACATTTTACCTACATAATTTATATATATTTTATGCCTGTATCTTAATCTTTTCCCATAATATTTAAATAAAAAGTAAACACTGATTCAATTCACAAAGTTTTGTTGTCCTAATCACTATAAACAATGTTCAGAATCTGATTTTACAGAAACGTATACCTACTTCTCCATTGTACGACATCACAGTTTTATAAAAGCTACATTGAAATACGTCCTCGTCAAAATCTTAAGCCTCATCATCTTAGGTTTAGCAACAATCTTTTGTTTTGTTTATTTTAATTTTTATCTTTTTAGAACATCTTATTTTCTGCTTTGTTTTTCAAATTTTTGTAAAACAATATATTTTTGTGTTTATGAAAAAGGTACACCGTGAGATTAAGACGGAAGATAAAGCAATTTAATCCTTTTCATCCTGTTTGTAAACATTTTAGGCATTTCACAACCTTTGTTCTTCCAAGAGTCTAATGAGGAAGAAAAGTGGGATCCGTTTCCACGGAAAAGAAGATTGTTTATCTTGTAAATTGCTTTCTTTTTATAAAGTGTTCATTTAGTTGAAAAGGGTTTTGTTTTATTGTTTCTTAAATGAAAACTTTAAGCTTGTAGATTTCGGAATTCAGATAAGAAAAAAGATATTATTTTCCCACTGAGCAAATTTATTTTAACCAAATATAAAGAAATAACAAGATATAACATCTTCTTGTTAAATTCTCATCTGCATTTTAAAAACGATTCTTGTCAAAACCAAGATGTTTTTTTTTTATTTCATTGTTTTATGTAAAGATAGTTTAAACAGTTGACCAATAGCAACAAAGCAATCAAGCATCTCTCACCTCAAACAATTGAGCATAAAAAAGACCTGGCCAGATTTCAGATGCACTAAGATACTAAAAATACTACTCATTTTATCCCCCTCAATAGAAGCCATCCCTCTTATAAGGGCACTTTTTCATCGTAGAAGGGATGGCCTGATAAGAGGGAGGCCACTATCATCAATTTTTTTTTAATCCACAATACCTACATCTAAAAGCTGTCTATTTATTTAATTAGATAAAATTTTATCAATAGTGTCGATTTCTTAAAACAAATAAAGTATGTGGATAAATAGAGAACAAAAAGACTCTTGAACATGGCAACACTGACCGATGATGGCGAAATGGCAAACATAATTATTAATGATGGGTTTGCAGAGAATGCAGTATATCATGCTATTTGTATGACAAATTACTTACATCTGAACATGATAACTTATTTCAATCCTTCATTTCAACTATCAAAGATGACTTGCTAACTCACAAAGAGATATTCACTTTAACCCAACTGCTAGAACTTTTTTTTCGGATTTTTTGCCCTCTGATCGAAAGGAAATTTGCACATCACACAGACTACAACAGAAATTAGAAAGACATATTGGTGAGTTGATAACAATACAACCACACCATTGGTCAGTGAAACCAAATAAGACAACTCTTCAGGTGATGTCTTCAACATTTTGTAAGGATATTCTGAAAAAAACGCAGAGGTAGCGTCACATCCAATAAGAGCGTGAAGGGAGGGTAAAATCATTCATTTGACTCTCAGGTTATTTAGTAGAATACCGGTGAGAACGCGGACGCGGACACCCTTGTTTATTGAGTTTCATTATTTTTGTTTTTGTTTTTTTTTAAGATATTCATTGTAATACAATGATACGTTGTAAGTTCTGTATTCTGAAAAAAATGCTTTTCATTAACTGACTTTGTGGGTCTGCTGTGAGGAAATAGATGCACACATTAACTATCTGCATTTATTTCTGAAAAGCACATATTGTGAATACATTTTGGAGAAAATTTTATCGACCTCTGAGGTGGGACGATTTTGGTCCTAATAGCCCCCAGTCCTTTGATTACAAATCCCGGTGGAGATCAGTATTGACCGCCCCCCCCCCCCAGTTTGCATAATATATCAAGACTGAAGCTATGCAAAACGAAAGTACAAATTTGATTTATTTCTATTTTCGTTAGGTTACTAAACAACAAAATAATCAAATGTAATTTTTCTGTGACCTTCAAAGACTTGATCATTATGATAATTAATTACATTTTGGTAATTGGTAGCAATTAATATGATGAAATAATGTACGCCAAAAATATTTACCTTTCGATGTGTACAATACGCCATTCGAGTTACCGTTCTTGATCATCAAGAATCTATGTTAAGCAATTACACTTAACCTTTACATCAACAGAACCCGTTTTATTTCATTTGCATCTATGAAAGACATAACCTTACAAGACATCATAGAAATTATCAATCAACATTGAAAGACATACACGTGGTAAAAAACTTAAATAAATAAAATGAATAATAAAATAATAAAAATAAATAAAAAAAACCTAAAAAAATTAACAAAAAGGAAAGAAATAAAATAAATTAAAAAAAGAGACGAACACTAAACAACATGAAATTTTTTTTACAAGAAATTAAAGATAGACAACACTGACCACATTATAGACCGGAGGTGTTCCCACGTGATCAGGATAATTTAAAAATGGATGGTCAAAGTTCGGAAATGAAAACGTAGATATCTTATTTAGTGCGCATGAGGTGTTTCAGGGATAAGATTTTTCGGGTAAGTTCAAATGTCAAAATAATTTAAAAATTTTCGGGAGTAACAATACCAGAGGGCCTAAACAGGGTTACTAAAATCCCCGTGAGTAACAGCACCAAAGGGTATAAACAGGGTTACTAATATCTATTGAGGTTGCCTCTATATACTTTAATTTAATTCTTTATTTGTTGAACGAGGATTGCCAACAGCCAATGGTTACGAGCAGTTTTCCCCATATACTCTATATACTTTATAGAAGAGAATCACAGCTTTAATCACGAGAACATTATTTTAGAAATTCCAATGGATAGATATATCTAATAAATCATATCAGTGCCGAAACACTGACTACTGGGAGGACGATACCCCCTGGGACTAATAGTCCATTAGCAGAGGTATCGAACCAGTGATAGAAACACTGACTACTGGGCGGATGATACCCCCTGGGACTAATAGTCCACCAGCAGAGGTATCGAACCAGTGATAGAAACACTGACTACTGGGAGGACGATACCCCTGGAACTAATAGTCCATCAACAGAGGTATCGAACCAGTGATAGAAACACTGACTATTGGGAGGACGATACCCCTGGAACTAATAGTCCATCAGCAGAGGTATCGAACCAGTGATAGAAACACTGACTACTGGG
>MJUT01001213.1:60682-80764 GCA_002080005.1 Gigantidas platifrons | reverse complement strand
GATATATTGTTGCGCATCATAACCCTAATCCCCTGCAATCAGTGCTTATCACCACTACAGTTGTGAGTGAGTGATTGTTGTTTAGCAGCAATTCAGCAAATGTTCAGGTCTATCATGGTGAGAACAAGTTAATTTTCAATGAGATGATGGTGAGGTCCTCTTTGTACAAGACCAACACGCGGAGTTGGATTTTTGTAGTGCTAGCTCAATGAAAACCAGTCTTAGAATAAACATGTCTCCCAACTCGGACACATTAACATGATTCCGATTCAATCAGTCTCTGCCCTTTCTCCTCAATGATGTGTGCTTAGAGGAGAAGCAACAAATACAAATTTTATAGTCTTTGGTTTGATCCGATCGGGGTTCGAAACGACGATCTACCAAATTCGAGGCGAGCACGGTAACCACTACACCATCGATACATTTTGTTATTATTATATGCATGTACATCAGAAAGAAGAGTTTGAAGATACCAAAGGGGCAATCAGAAAGATATGATATGGATGTTCATAAACATGAGAGACTATCCAACTTTGCACTAATACACAAATTAATCTAAAGAAACTGCGCTTTTATTGCTGTTCTACAATTCACGGTCACAGTAGGGTCTGTCAATGATGAGTATAACTCATACCCGAAAATGAGTGTGAAACGGCTCCCGAACCCCTAACCCGCAGCTGAGCGGTACTCCTTATCTCTGTTTATAGGCACTACTTCTCAACATACATGTACTGATGTCATATATATATATGTTGCTGTATATGCTTTACCACTATACCACTCTAGTAACTTGTCTATACAGAACACACATGTGAAAATGTTCTATTATAATGTATTTAGCCAATACTGAGAATACATTTTATACGATATGTTCATGTATGGGAAAAATAACAAACTAACTATGAAATCTCAGAAATAGGCAGTACTTGCATTTAATTATTGAATTTGGACGCTTTGTAGACTTCTGTTTTGGAAATGAACTTGTAAAATAAAATGCATAGCGATATATCAAGTTCCAGATTTGAACTTATGAGGTGTGTATATACTGCATTGGAAGTTAACATCACCGAATTCACTAAATTTAGGTTGATTTTGGATGCTACATGGTCGAAAATATAGTTTGTATTTCATTGATAGGTTTGTATGTTAAATTTGGATTCATACTGTAAATTTAATACAAAATGTACTGTGTTATAAGAATGTATTGATCGGAAGTAAATTAAACGATTTGAACTTACGATGTTGTTTATATACGGTATCGGAAGTTAAACATCACCGAAGTTACTAAAGTAAGGTTCATTTTGGATGTTACATGGTCGAATATGAAGTATGAATTTCATTGATTGGTTTGTATGATCAATTTTGATTTTAGTATATGATTATGTAATCACAAATAATTGTTAGTTGAAAGATTGAGAGGAAACGTGAATGCAACTTGGAACTTTTTGAAAAAAGAAAGTTTGTAGTTATTATATATATGTCGGTGATTTCAGATATCACTACATACAAAGGTACATAATATATTAATGAAACAAAAAATGTACTTTCTGAATTAAACAAAAACACACTATCGACCACAGAGTATAGATATTTTGTATAATAAGAAATACACATACGCATCTTAGATATACATCGAAGCCAAACACCTGGTAGGGCCCGGATGGCTCAATGAATTAGGTAGTTAGATTACCTAACAACTCATACAAGCCAATCACCAATACGGCGTGGGTTCGCACCCAACTTTATAAATTACAAAAAAAAGAGTGCACTTGAATCGCAGCAGCAGGTGACAAAGATTAATAGTTGCTTGCTCATGGTCGATGGTTCTGTCCGGGTACTCCGGCTTCTTCCACCAGTAAAACTAGTCGCCATGATATAGCTGAAATATTGCTAAAAGTGACGTTAAGCAAAATAAATCAATCAAACCATAGACCTGGTGATTGTGTTGGTGGAACAATTAGAAGTTAATATTAGGTGATCTAGCGGTATAAAACGGTAAAGCGTAAGTTCACAAACGTGTCGTGTGCAGGATTTCACGTATTTCCATTTTTTTTTATTTTGAGTTAAATATCGGATGAGTGGTCAATACAGTTTTACTTTCCAAGTGGTGATGACACGGAATGTTGATTTGATCACAGCAATCTCGTTTACGCGGTACGATGCGAAGTTCTCAAAAGGTATGGATAGGCAACAATGAAATCAAAACATGAAACCTTTCTTTTTTCTTATTAAATGGTTCGATGGTACCTCTGTTGAATTTCTGTTTGGTGAGACGGGTTGAATACTCGCGTTTGTGGTCAAATCTAGCAAATCTATAAATGAAAGTGACCATGATCTCCAAGAGAGTGAGACCGGTATAGGAGTAACATTTGAAAATTAGGTAAAGTTAAGTAAATCGCTTATTTTATTTTGAAAAGGGACCCCGATTACATAATTGCACATATTTGGAATGTCTCGGAAGTTATTAAATATCGGTTCATTTTGGATGCTACACGGACGAATAAGCAGTATGTATTTCATTGATATAGGGAATAATGAATTAAAAACATGAAACCTTTCTTTTCAAAAAAATATTTTTTTTACTTTTTTAATGTTTCTATACCTTTGTTGAATTTCTGTTTGGAAGAGACGGGTGGAATACTCGGATTTTGGTCAATTCTAACAAGTCTAAATATCGAAGTGACCATGGTCTCCAAGAAAGTCAGACCGATGTGTAGGTAACATTTGAAAATTAAGTAAGGTGAAATAAATTACCTATTTTATCTTGGAATGTTGCCGAAATAACATAATTGCACAGAGGACTGTCGTGGTCATGATCGTATGGTAGTTGGGATTATAACAACCTGTGCAAGTAGTGCATATTCCCACTAAAATTGTGTGTTCGAACCCCGTTAGCGGTGAGATGTACTCGATCCAACATTTGTGATAAAGTTTTCCGTAACTTGAGACAAGTCACTGGTTTTCTTCGGGTACCCCGGTTTCCTCCACCAATAAAACTGACCGCCACGATATAACTGAAATATTGTTGAAACCATAATTGCACATATTTGGAAGGAATATATTTTTAACTTATTTCCCTTTATATTCTGCATACAGATTTAATCGGATATGACCTAGCTAGTTTCGTATGGTTTCTAAAATTAAAGGGAGATAAAAGGGACAGAGTCTTATATGGTAAAACGATACAAATGCAGTGGATCCAGTAAATTATTTTCCCAATCATAGTACTGCATGCCCTACACATACTCTGAGCAGCAATTTACAGTGTCAAGCTCGATATTTGTCCACTCGTATGATACCACCCTGGATCGTTTAACTTAACAGATATTTCGTATCGTTTGCGTTTTTCGTTCGTTTCGTTTGCGTGTATCGTTCGTTCGTTTTTCGTTTTCCGTTCGTTTGCGTTTCGTGCGTGTATTTTATTCTTTCGTTTCGTGTATCGTTCGCCAGTTTAATTAGACTAATACACGAAACGAAATACGAACGAACGATACACGAAACGAACTCACGCTACGATTTCCAGTTTAAAATAATTACTACAATTTCAATCTTACTATTATTAAAAAAAATTTAATTAAAGTGTAAACAAAATTTTACATATACAAACATGTATTTCCTTTATTTACATGTATCAGTAATTTTGTACAATAAGGAAAAAACATATTTAATAAATGCATTTTTTCTATAATTTACTCTAGGACAAATAAACAAGAAATCATCTACATGTATGTAAACAAACGCCTCTGGCAGTTACACCTGGGAAATACATGCACTGCAGGTGTGAAATGTCAACTCTTACATTTGTAATTTCATTCTAATTAACAATTTTATGACCTTTTGAAGCCACACGCCTCTCGGACAGCTTAACCGAGAAAATAACTGATACACGTATGTCTGGTTGGAATTGTCAATTCAGAATCCGAATAATTATAAATATTAATTCTGTATAATTATACAATTATATAAATATAAATTCTGTATAATTATATAATTAAATAAATATAAATTTTGTTTAATTATATAAATAGAAAGTCATATTTGGAAGTCAAATATATGAGATTTAAAATTTAATAAAAAATATAATTATTAAACACATTGGTATGGTATAAACTATTTAATATAAATTGTATTATCCTATTACTTTACCGACTAATTTATCATTTATATAAATAACTTGCTTATAAAATATAGGATTACAGAAGTTAATCACATCAATTTGCACAAGTCATTCAAATAATAACACGATACTATTCGTGTATCGTGCGTTCGTTTCGTGTATCGTTCGTTTGTTTCGTGTATCGTCCATTCGCTTCGTGTATCGTGCATTCGTTTCGTGTATCGTGCGTTTGTTTCGTTTATCGTGTGTTCGTTTCGTATATCGTGCGTTTTTCGTGTCGTTCGTGTGAAGCGTTCGTTCATTTTCCGTTCGTTTCGTTTGCGTTTTTCGTTCGTTTACGTGCATAGTGTAAACTTATACGATCCAGGGTATGTATACACTTGTTCAACTTTTCCTCGTCTACATACAGTTCTTAAGATAAGATAAGAAAACTTTATTTTGATTCGGCATGTATATAGCGTACCCCCTTATTACATATATGTCTTCATGAGAACCAAGGGGCCAAATTGTTTGAAAATTGGAAATCTCTGATAATCATCTTCAGAACTAGTAGAAAGAATGAAACCAAATATGCTCATTATGATCTTCTTTGTTATTGTCACCTTTGACTCCATTAATTATTCAACAGGGCTGCCAGGGCTGGTTACTCAACTTTTGGTTTTCTAAGTGTCTAATATCCAATGAATTAATATTTTGTAATACATTTGAAAGGACAAAAAATACAGATCAAGCTTGATTTCTTCGGGGATTTGACTTTTCTCTCTAAAGTAATGACCCTTAATAATGTGTAAATTGATGGACAGCATCTTGCGTTTCTCATCTGATATATCTAAAATATAATATACGGTGAAACCTGAACAAACTCCCGTCCTGTCTGACTAATGTTGTTCCAGAGGTGTGTCCCTTAATTATGCGTAAAAATGATGGTTTTATAGCCCAATTATTGACTTTTGTATTATGAATTGTGACTAATATAAAGTGATAAAATGTGTCAGTACTACTGTCAAAGAAGGTTTCACCACTGTACACGTGTATTTAAATACTGTGTGTATGGTACTTCTGTTATGCTGAATTAACTACTAACTATCAACATATTCTAACTAAATAAACACAAAGATAATATAGCCAAAACAATCATGTATTATACTAACATGGTAATATACATAAATATGCACTTTAATATCAATGGAAAAACCTGTGGACTAACTACTGTGTGACATTTAGAAAACCAAAGAAAAAAAAAGATTGTGACTTGAAAGGAAAAGGGACACAAGATCTAATGTATAACATTAGTATCGAATAAATATATATTGAATTCGAAAGAAGCTGCATGGAAGTTCAGAAATAAGATCTATTTCAGTGTTCTCCATTTTTGCTCAATGATAGGTGGTTGTTTTTTGTTGCTGACTTTTCATTTTTTCGCCGTTGCGCTTAAGTACGCGTAATCGCAACAAAAATAATACAAAGAATACTTTATATTTCCAATTTTATGCTACTACTTGCTACAGCAATTTTATTTTCCTTTCAACATGTCTCTCTTAATTCTTCTTTCTCGTGTAATTTTCCTTAGAAAAAGAGATTTCATCACAATTTTTTTTCAAAAGCTTTGATTTTTCTGTTGATTCCTTTGCTTTTTCAACTAAGATATGTCTCTTTCTAAGTTTCCCCCAAATGTTCATGGCTGTCCTGAAATCAAATTCTGAGTCATCCGGTCCATGTATTGAAACCATCATTAATCCTTGTAATATGGCGTTACTGTTAGTCAGTTTGTTCCTCAATGTTGTCTTTCCGAAAAAAAATACTTCCAAACTATACACTAACGGTGACACACTTTTAAGTGCTGTATAAACATTTCTCTTTTAAATTATAACACCCTTCAATTAGCATACAATATAGGTGATCATCTTTCTTTAAACAATTAAGTATAAGTTAACTGTACATTTGCCCCGGGGTCAGGATTAATTTTGTGACACAATTAAGAGTGATTTCAATCCGAGATAAGGGCAATTAAAGATCGAACATGTTAAAGTAATTTTACAAGTACGATCTGTCATTAAAATTTAAAAAAATAAAACAAACTTTATTGTTCTTTTTTTAGTTGTGAAATTTATGTGCTCATAAAGTAATTTCAGATGCTTATTTTTTTTATTTTCAAATTCGATAGAATAACACTGATTTGCACTGATCTATAACTATGAAATTCAAAGCCTGTGTCAGTCATTTTTATATCAGACGGCTGCAATGAAAACAACTCACAAAATCACTGTCGATTCAATATACGTTTAAAGACACGTCGATTAAAACATTCTGACGATTGTAACATAAGAGCCACATGAAATGCAACACAGGATTTTAATTGGGATCAATACGCAAGTTGAAAAAACGATGTTATTTTTCCGACTTGCTTTGAAAAATGAATGTGGGTTGGAAGAGAATTATAGCTGGTCGGCGAAGCCAGCTATAACCAGCAATGTAGAACACTGTATTGATATATCATTGCATAAAGTCAAAATCAAAGTCAATGTCAAAGATTTTTATTGATTTAAAATCCAAAATCTGGATTGCATAATGATCCACACCCATTGAAATACCGACGTGGGACATTAACCACCCAATCATATATCTTAAAGCTGAAAAAGTCGACCTATTCAAGCGGCACGTTTCTACATAAGATAGACCCCTTCCCGTGCATGTACCCGAAATATATATTTTCACTCGGTTTATGTCGGGAGTACTCCTAGAACTAACACTGTAGTCACGCATATGTGGTATTTCGGCTTTCTAAATAAAAAAACCCAACAACAACAGGGAGTAATTACCACAATTATTGGGGGACAGCAACCCCTTTTTTCAAACAGTGAATTGTTTTATGGTAACCTTCAGTAATTTATGCATTTACTTTACTTAGTCCTCTTCTTACATATTTGCACATGAGGCCATCACCATCGTCCTCCTTAGCTGTCGGTCTTCTGCCTTTCTTTCAGCCTCTCCCCAAGTCATTCCCAGATCTCTCAATTCTCCCTCTACTGTGCGTCGCCAGGTTTCCTTTGGTCTTCCTCTCCTTCTTTTCCCATCAGGTGTCCATCGCAAGGATATTTTTGTAATATCATTTGTCTCTTTTATTAGTACATGTTCTATCCATTTCCATCATCGTTGTTTGATTTATGCATGAATCTACTATATATGTTGTCACAAAATGCCGATTTTGTATCAAACAGACGTTATAAAAAAATAAATAAGTAAAAATAAAAATAATTCGACTATATCTCTACATATAGCATAAGACCTAATAACCTGTAATGAGAGAACAATTTATGCTTATATATATATATATATATTCTGGCTATATCTAAACTGTCAACCACTTTTTATAAGAAATCATTCACCAAAAACGTTTCCTAATTACTACAGGCACTAGGGGATAGGGCCTCCTTTTTTAAACTATGCTATTTTTATCCTATCTTTCAGTTAATTCATACATTAATCTAATATATATATATATATATATATATATATATATATTGTCAGACAATGCACATTCTGTACTAAACAGTTGTTTACAAAAAAAACATAAAAAACAACAACAAAAAACAGTCAACATAGATAGCATACTTTTTGCATGACGTAAACCCCGGATTTGACCTAAACACGTGGTGACGTATATCTGAAGCTGAAGGTTGTCAGTCATTAGATATAAATAAATGGATGCCTCATGGTACCATTACAGTCAGGTAAATAAATGGATGCCTCGTGTTACCATTCCAGTCAGGTAAATAAACGAATGCCTCATGGTACCATTACAGTCAGGTAAATAAGTGGATGCCTCATGATACCATTACAGTCAGGTAAATAAATGGATGCCTCAAGGTACCATTAGTCAGGTAAATAAATGGATGCCTCGTGTTACCATTCCAGTCAGGTAAATAAATAGATGCCTCATGGTACCATTACAGTCAGGTAAATAAGTGGATGCCTCATGGTACCATTACAGTCAGGTAAATATACTAATAATATAGAATTATGGCATTCATGAAAAGTTAATATCCATAATTATCAAATTGAAAAAGAACTATTTCACTGTCGTCAAAGAGCTCTGGTTGAAAATGTTTTATCAACTTCCGGCAAGTTACAAAGCGGTATTATTTCAAAGAAGATACAGACGATTTTCGTCAGTTTGATGGAAATCATGTCTTGGATTGTGATGCTTTCTTCTTCTTTATATAGTTCCATCAACGTACTGATGATAACATGTCGGGCACTGGTGTCAATATGACGCGCGTGCGTGAGGTCTAATTCAATATATACAGCCAAATATGTTCAAGAGATAAAATTTCAGAAGTTACTTCCCCTTTTGTTTTTGCTTCTATATACTATACATTTTTGGTTACAATTATATACAAGTGTGATGTTTAGATGATGAAGTGTTGTTCGAGAACATATATTTGGATCTGCTCTCGGAAACTGTCTAGTGTAGTGCATTGTACTGGTCAGTACTAACATGGAATATCAATAATATAACATTTACGTGTTAGTCATTTATAACATTTGTAGCTATGATCTAATTATTGACAGGAAAATGTCAGTAACTGGTTGTCACCACTGTTAATGATGCATAATTTTGAATACTGTTTGTCGAAGGCGATGTACCGTGGCAATCTCAATCCGTCACTTTCGTTCAACATAATACCCATTGATTTACCATTAGGTGATATACGGTGTAAATTATGTGACCTACATCCGATAAGATACGAGTTTCCTTTAACATCAATTGCTGCATCAATAGGGTAACCAAGATCATCAGAGACGTAGGAAAATACCATGGTACCATCTACATTAACACAATTGAGCTTGTCGTTGTAAGAATCACAACAAAATAATTTCCGTTCGTTTCCGTAATAAAATAAATACGGAGTATAACAATCCAGTGTAATAGATCTAAGATGTCTGCCTTCTTTACTAATGATATATACTTCACCACGTCGACCTAACGCGATGTGCTTGTCTAGTATTGTAATACCATAACACCCATTATGACACTTTATCCTCCGTGCTAAAGTCATGGTAGCTGTGTTTACAACCTGAATATATTCCTCTACAGGTAATGTTATCAAAGCTTCATCTTCGTCTTCTTTCACTATAATACGACATGGTCCACCTGACAAATCAATCCGCATTATCATTTGTTGTTCTATGGACAAAAGTAAAAGCTGGTAAGTTAGATAGTTACACAATAACAATCTATCATCATGTGTTACTCCGATTCCTTTAGTATTAACTCCACTCCCAATGTTAATGGGAATACTGTTCTCAAACTGAAACTTCGAAGGGATTCGTTGTACCATTTCCTGTGCTTGTTGAATTTTATGTAGATTAAACTTAACATCAAACGGACTCGTTTTAACTGTTATGGACCCAAGCGACTCAATCACTGATAGAATATTTGACTCTTCAAATACAAGTGTTGAAGAAGCTTCAGAAGAAATTAGGATTGTCATATCATTAAACATACGAGGGACGTTTGTTTGCATCGTGTTTATCAAACGAAATAGTTGACCTTCTGACCCATGTTTTGTAACGAAATTAAACTGCTTTAAGACATCTTGTATTTCCTCTACTTGCTTGTCGACAGTTGATTTATCCAATTTTGAACCCGGTTTCGCAGCATCTATTTCGTGCATTAGTTTTTCTTCAATTTCATTTATGCGTTTAAGTATTGTAGCATTAAATTTCTCTACGGCACGCTTGACATCATCCTTACTGGTATCCCAAGCTACCCTACTTTTCTTCCATTCATCTGTTAACTGATTTGCTGCATTACTTAGAGAGACCATATCCGCGGCAAATTCTTTATACATCGATGAATGTATTACTCCTTTCGCAGCCACATCTAACGGTTTTATGTTTTCACATGCTCTATGCATGCTTGCTATGCATGATTTACAGCAGATGCTGTAAATATTAGAGAACTGAATATTTGATTCTAAATACTGCCATATTAAATTTTAAAACAAATACACTTTTTGACGATAAGATTATAAACTGGTAACTTTGATTGCAAATCCCCGGAATCATCAGTATTGATTTTTCTCCCACACTTTATCTTTTATGAAATTAACACTGAGGCTATGCAAAATGAAATTACAAGTTTCATTTTTTTTTATTTTCGTTACTAAGCAACAAAATAATCAAATGTAATTTTTCTGTGACCTTCAAACACTAGATCATTATGATAATTAATTACATTTTGGTAATTGGTAGCAATTAATATGATGAAATAATGTACGCCAAAAATATTTACCTGTCGATGTGTACAATACACAAGTTACCGTTCTTGATCATCAAGAATATATGGTAAGTAATTACACTTAACCTTTACATCAATAGAAACCTTTTTTTCTTCTTTTCATCTAAGAAAGAGAGAACCCTACAAGACATCATCAAAATCATAAATCAACATTGAAAGACATACACGTGGTGAAAAAAATAAATAAACAAATAAAATAAATAAAAAAGAATAATAAAATAATAATAAAAAAAATAAATAAATAAAAAAAATATAAAAAAAAGTAAGAGACAGACAATAAACAACGTGAAAAAATACAGAAAACTAAAGATAACAAACACTGACCACATGATAGACCAGAGCTGTACCAATGTAATCAGGATAATGTGGTCAGAGTCAAGTAATAAAATCGCAGATATCTTATAAAGTGCACATGGTGTATTTATGAAATAACCCTCCTCGGTTAAGTTCAAAGTCAAAAGATTGAAAAGGTAAATAGTTTTAAAATCTCCGGGAGCAACAACGCCAAAGGACATAAACAGGATAACGACCAAGGTTGCCCATGCTTTGTATTTTTAGCTTTAATCACAAAACACTACACAGAAAACTAAAGATCGAACTCATGTGCTTCTTGTCTTGACCTTCTCTTGGAATTTTACAGTGAGGACAGGTAGAGTATGGTAATATAAGTGTTCCTATATTGGGATTTATTTGATTTGATTTGATTTAATGTGTTTAACGCCACTTTCAGCAATATTTCAGCTATATCATGGCAACCAGTTTTAGTGGTGGAAGAAGCCGGAGTACCCGGAGAGAACCACCGACTATGGGCAAGCAACTGGTAAGCTTTATCACTAGCGGATGTGAGTCGAGTACACCCTTTTTGTAATTTACAAAGCCGGTCGTGAACCCGTGCCGTATTAGTGATATGCTTGTGTGAGTTGTTAGGTAGACCAACTATATAACTCATTGAGCCACCCGGATCCTCTTCTATATTGTGAATTGTACACTTGTAGGTAGCAACATTTATAAAGTACATGGACTATATACATCTCCGAGTTTATATGATATGCCAAAATTAGTGTTTCATATAATGATTTCTTTTATATAGGGTGGATATAAACCAAAGGTTCATAATGGTAAAATTGATGTTATCACTTCGTAGATTTACGGTCACCACAATGAGTTGATCAAGCGTTACAAATGACGATGGCTATAATCCATGTGTCTCAGTTACATTCCCGTCCTTTCTCGTTCATGACTTGTCAATGGATTTTAAAAATGATTAACACGACGGGTGTCACTGGTGGAGCATGAACAGCCTACCCGTTAGGAGCATCCGTATTCAACCTCGTGGTTTGTTTGTTTTTTTTGGCTTGAGGTGTTCAATATTTAGTTTTCTGTGCTGTGTGTAGGGTTTTCGTGATCTTTTTGTCCTATTTCTTTTTGTTCATTGAAATGATTATCCTTATTTGGACTACAACTTCTCAATATCTCATTGGTATGGTCAGACTTGTCTGTTTGAGTATGGGTACGAAATAGGTAGAGGCTAAAAGTGTATAGTAGTAATGATAATCTCCCCAGGTACCTGTCTAGTGGTGACTTACATGTTTGTTTCATTTAACGTTGTAAGTATCGTTCTGTATATTGTGACATTTCTTAGACTCAAGTCAACGACCAATTAACGTTTGGGGGCGAGATGGGGGAGGGGATTTATGTGTTTTTCTTTAAAAAAAAATATGTTTCAAAATTTTATTGAAATAAAGCAAACGTGATTCACCAGGAAGATACACAGAATAGATGATTTGATCCTGCAATTTTCAACAAGAAACAAAAAAAAATAGCGATTGTTTTTGCTTCCAAACTGTAATAATCCGATGTTTCGTTCGTGTGAAATATAAAATAAATAGCGATTGTTTTTGCTTCCAAACAGTAATAATCCGATGTTTCGTTCGTGTGAAATATAAAATAAATTGTCCATATAACATTATGTGATAAAGTTTAGCAATGACTTGTGGCAAGTCGGCTGTTTTCTCCGGATACTCTGCTTTCCTCCACCAATAAAACTGACAGTCACGATATAGCTAAATATTGTTGAAGGTGGTGTTAAACACAATAAAACCAAAACCAAACGGTCCATAGGCCTGTAAAACACTTGCCTATTTAATATCGCCCAACACTCGTATGACCGCCGTGGCCGTGATCGTACAGATCTACTTTGCAATTATTTAGATGTCTTTGGGGAAAGGACAATCGGCTATGGACACCTATGTCTGATGGAGAAGAACATTACTGTTAATAATATATATAGTATAACTAATCGTAGATTTTGAATATCAAAATAAGACCACGAGAGACCGAAGTACGCATAAGGATTTAAACGAGTGGGCGGAACTTGTTCCGTCCACGAGTTTAATCCTTAATGCGTATTCGGTCACGAGTGGTCTTATTTTGACATTCAAAATCTATGATTAGTTATACTGTTTAGTATATAGACTTCCAAAATGTCTTTTATATTATTGTATTTAATTTGTATATTTTATTCCACGCGTATGAATCTACGAGCAATGATAGTGTGTAATCAATATGGCCGCACATTCAAGTGTTGTCGCTTCGATGAAAAAAATTGGAAATTTAAATGAAGGACGAGTTTCTGAATTTTATTTGAATATGGGCGGATTTGTAAAGTTGTTGTGGAAAAATTCATTGCAATTGTGACTAATGTCAGTCCGATTTATCTGAGGAACCAGGCACGATGTGTTATTATTGTCCGAGTCGTGTGTATTTCATGTGTAACAAAATTCGAACTAAGGAATGAATCAATGTCCTCAAATGAAACGTTTTGAAATTTACCCGACTGGGCTTTAGTTTGATATACATTTTCATTTGTATTGCCATTGGAATTTGGAACATTTGTTTGGACATCATAGAATATTAAATTCTTGCATTTCCACATTTTCCAAGTCAAAATCATTTTCTTCTAAAAAATTTGGAGACTACAGCTGCCGTATATGCGTCAAAATGATCAGACATTTTGTTTTGTTTTTTTGTTTTTTTATTTTACGATTGTTCAAAGCAGACGATTTTTCATTGAAAAGGGGTGGTGAAAGGAATTAGGAAACTGACAATCTACAATGCACTTTTAACAATGTCGTTGTTTGTTGATATTTAAATCTGTTGTGTTATGCTAGTGAAATGATTCGATTTAGAATAAGCAAGTGTTCGATTTTAATGTATCAATAAAATGATTCAATTAAAATAATTTATAAAAGTACTAAAACTTTTTCATTTGTTTAATTGTTTCAGTTTACAATCATGTGTGTATTCACCGTAACACAACAAGGGACGTAACCACTACACTTAAAGTTGTCTAAAAGTAGTTCTGGCGGGAAAAAACTGATATTTCACATGTGAAATATCGGAATTTATTTCACGGATAAATCTCCATAATTCACACCTATCTATATAATAAATTATAATATTATTTGGGAACTGTGAATTTCAATGATAAATATATCTGATAAACCAAGCCAGTGCGGAAACACTGACTACCGAGCAGGTGATACCCTTTGTTAGCGGCTGGCTGTGGTGGTCATGATCTAATTTGAATGGTATTAGGATCTACAACTATTTATGCAGTCAGTTCATATAGTCACTAAAATTTTGGGTTCGAATCCCTCTCATGGTAAGGTGTACTCGATACAACATAAAGTTTGTCTGTGACTTGCGGCATGTCGGTGTTTTTTTCCACCAATAAAACTGGCAGCCACGATATCACAGATTTATTGTTGAACACGGGTTACTTTACACACCATAACCTTAACCCCCTGTAATCAATGCCTAACACAACTACAGTTGTGAGTCAGTGAGTACTTTAAGCATATTATATTGTTCAAAAAGACAAAAGGATAAGACACAAGTTAAACAACCTAGACAGTTTTCTCCAACAGTGAGTGAATGATTGTTGTTTAGTGCCAATTCAGCAATTTTTCAGCTATATCATGGCGAGAACAAGTTAATTTTTCAATGAGATGATGATTAGGTCCGCTTTGTACTAGACCAATACGCTGTGTTGGATTGTTGTAGTGCTATCTCGCTGAAACAACAATCCTCGGATAGGCATGTCGTTCTACTCGGACAATTATCCTGATTCCGAGCCAACCAATCTGTGTCCTTTCTCCTTAAAGCTGCGTCCGTAGCGGAAAGCAGCAAATACCAATTTAATAGCCTTGGTTTGATCCTGTCCGAGATCGAATTCACGATCTACTAAAATCAAGGCGTGCACGCTAACCATTACATCAACGATGCTGTTGTTTTCTATATTATACATGTACATTAGAACGAAATACTATGGATGTTTTTAGTATCATATACATGTATATCAGAAAAAATTATATAGATTGTTTATAAACATGTCCAAATTAATGTAAGGAAACAGCACTTTTATTACTGTTCTACATTTCTAGATCACAGTAGGGTATGTCAATAATGATTAGCACAACTGAAACCCGCAATTGAGTGTGAAACGGCCCCCCAACCCAGTACTCCTTATCTCTGTCGATAGGCACTACATCTCGGAGTCCTTGTCCTGATGTCATATCGAAGCATGTATCATTTGTTGTGGGGTTCCGCGAGAACCAAACGACAATTCCGTGGACAATATAATTAACTTCCACTACTGTCTACTGCCATTCATACTACAGTTCTCTGTTTTTGGGATACGTTTTACCACTATGCCACTGTAGTAACTTTAGTGAACACACCTGTGAAAATTTACTATCAAAATGTGTTTACCCAATACTGAGAACACAGTATATACGATATTATAAGGTTATTGCACAAATATCGATGAATACTAGTATATTCCCGAGCAGTATATCATATTTCACGAGCTTGCGAGTACAATATGACATACTGCGAGAGACAATATTCCTCAATATTAGTGCAAAAACCCTTTTATAAAATAGTACCATATACAATGTATTTCAGTCTGTGAAAATTACATTTCACCATATTTTCTATGCAAAATGTACTCAATATAATTCCGTCATCTTATTTTTCTCTCGTCTGCATGGGTGAAAATATGGTTTTATTCGGAACCTCTCTAGTGCGTACCAAGCGTTAAGGAGAAAGAAATGAAATGCTCTCCTTTTTATGTAAACTTATAAAAGAACACTAGTACATTATCTAACAAAGAAATCTACAAGAAATATTTGATACAATTTTTTAATTGCATGTATGTAAAGAATTGACTTACTTACACTAAATGGTAGATTCTCAGAAATAAGCAGTAATTTTATTTATTTGATGAATTTGCACCTTTTTAATTTCAGATGTCTATTTTGGAAATAAACTTGGACAATAAAATGCATAGCGGTATATCAAGTTCCAGATTTGAAATTACGAAGTGCTTTTATACGGTATCGGAGGTAAAGTTACTAAATTTAGCTTCATTTTGAATGCTACACGGTCGAATATGGAGTGTGTATTTCTAGGTTTGTATGTTAAATTTGGAATCATACTGAAAACTAAATACCATGCTATAAGTATGTATTGATGAGAAGTAAATTAAAACAACGGACTCGGAAGTTAATATCGTTTGACGTCCGTTGTTATCCGATGTCATTTAGAATCACAATTTAGAATTGACTAAAATATGTTTTCTCTCCTGATATGATTTCATAACACATTGTTACTAATTTGCAGTATCTAATTTTCAGCACTAATATATAATAATCTAATATACAGAATCAACATGGTAACAGTTTTTAATCGAAAATAAAAGAATAGACAACAATGAAATACAAACAAGAAACCTTTCTTTTTTCTTACAAATGTTCCGATAGTACCTCTGTTGAATTTCCTTTTCGATGAGACGGGTGGAATACTCGCGTTTTGATCAAATCTTACAATCTAAAATTCAATGTAACCATGGTCACCAAGATAGTGCGACTGATGTATAGGTAATATTTGAAAATTAAGTAAAGTAAATTACCCATTTTATTTTGGAGAGGGGCCCAAATTATATAATTGCACACATTTGGAAGGAGTATATTTTTCTTTATATTCTGTCTAAATTATATTATTACAAGTCCAGCACATACTCCGAGCAGTAATTTACTGTGTGATGCACCACACTTTTGATATACGCTTGTTCAACTCTTTCCATCGACGACATGCTATTCTTAGCGTACCTCCTTATTGCATATATATCTTCCTGAGAACCATTGGGCCAAATTGTTCGAATACTAGAATTTTTTGAAAATCATCTTCACAACTGGTGGAAGGAATGAAACCAAATATGGTCATTATAATCACCTCTAAATGTGTGAATTATCCAAAATAGCTATCAGGGCTGATTATGCAACTTTTTGGTATACCAGTATGATCTAAGTTTCTAATATCAATATTCTGAAATGCATTTATATTGAAAAAATACAGATCAAGCATGGTTTCTTGAGGCATTTTACTTATCTTTCAAAAGTTGTTACCCTTAATTATGTGTATTTGTTTTGTGTTTGCTTTTTGTTTTTGTTTGTTTTTGTTTAAGGGTAGCATCCATCTTGAGTTTCTCATCTGATATAGCTACAATAATATACAGTGAAACCTTAATAAACCGAAGTCATATCTGACTGATATTGTATCAGCTGTAAATCCCTTAAGTATGTGTAAAATGATGGTTTTATAGCAAAATTATTGCCTTCTGTATTATGAACTGTGACTAACATAAATAGTGATAAAATGTGCCAGTACTACTGTCAAAGAAGGTTTCACCACTGTACACGTGTATTGCAATACTGTGTGTATGGTACTTCTGGTATGCTGAATAAACTGTTAGCTATCAACATATTCTAACTAAATAAACACAAAGATAATAAAACCAAAAACCAATGATTTATTATGGTAACATGGTACTATGCATAAATATACAGTTTATAAATGAAAAAAACCTGGGGACTAGCTGCTGTTTGAAATTCAGAAAGCTGAAATATTTTAGAGTTATCGCCCCTTTACCAGAGAAAATAAAAATGCTTGTGACTTGTGAGGAAATGGGTTACAAAATAATTATACCTTGATCCTAAAAGTCAGTTTTGTATCAGTTAAGTCTGATGAAAACACACTCATCGGTTATCTGAATATCATTTAAACATAGATTTTATTCAGATTCATACTGATTTTAAATTGTGAATTTTACGCATCTCAAAAAAAGAAAAAAAGAAAAAGCTGCAAACACAAACAGCGGCTAACATAATATTGTAAAAATAACGAAATACAAAATAAAAATGTAATAAGGAACACATATTTGTTAAAATAAACATGGGAACAGGTAAACGAGTGCGCCTAACAGTGGACCCTTTTTGGGACCGTTGTGGCGTGTTCGTATGGTATATGGATTTATAATTATCTGTACACTCATTGTCTATCACCACTAAAGTTGTGAGTTCTAACCACGTTCATGACGAAGTGTACTCGATACAACTGTATGTGATAAAGGTTAACTATTGTTAAAGTCTGTTTGATTTTCACTACACACAGTGTATACAAAAAGACTCAGTCTTGTGGTGTAGAGTCTAAGTATCAACAATGTGACAATCTTAAGCAAATTAGTGAAAAGAGCATTCCATTTCAATTTAGCAGGTAGAGGATCGACACTGCTCTGGACGGAAATGAGGATTTTAGCCATGAAAGGACCAGATTGATCGACTACGTTACTGAGACTTGGGACAGCAGATGGAGTTGTGGAATCAAATAACAAATAACGTTGAGAGTTGGCAGAGCAAGGTGAATAAACTATATCAGTATGCGTATCCTTACATATGTGTCACCGTTAAGATGCTGCAGAGGAAAAAAAGCTAAAACAAAACAAGCAACCACCGCAGTTAAAATCATCCAACCTGGCGGTAAACCTAGACCGAAAAAGATGAATTATGCCAATTTAGAATTTGACTAAGTCAACTGACGCAAATGTTTAATGACACTGAACTTCCATTGATAGATTATGCTGATGCTGCATCTCATCTAATACATTTAGATGAACTTTCTTTAAATTATTTTTGACCTGTTGTGCTTCTAACCTATCAAATATCAAGAACTTTCAACATCTGTATGCTTTATGAATATAGCGAGTGAGTGATTGTTGCTTAACGCCAATTCAGCAATTTTCCAGCTATATTATGGCGAGAACAAGTTAATTTTCAATGAGATGATGATGAAGTCCGCTTTGTACTAGTCAAAATAGCTGAGTCGGATTTTTTTAGTGCTATCTCACTGAAACAACAGTCTGCGGGTAGACATGTCGATCCACTCGGACACATTATTCTCCTCCCAAGTCAACCAATATCTGCTCTTTCTCCTTAATGCTGCGTGCTTAGCAGAGAAGAAACAAATACAAATTTTATAGTCCTTGGTTTGACCCGACCGAGGCTCGTACCCACGATCTACCGTATTCGAGGCGAGTACGCTAACAATTACGCCACCGATGAGGTTATGATGTGAAGATAAAGTATTGTTTTCAGTGTCACATTTGCTCTCTCTACGTTTATATATATTTCTATATTTAATTAATTTATTTATTCAATTGAATTTTACACCCATAAGGGTCAAGCAATACATTAATACAAACAATAATAACACAATACAATATTTTTTTTTACAAAAGAAAGAGTATAAAATATAGATTAAGAGTTTGTTCTAGTTTTATTTCATTGGAAAAACCTAAATCATTTATGTGAAAGAGGGACCCGGTGATTCAATGAGTTAGGTAGTTGGATTACCTAACAACTCATACAATCCTATCACCAATAAGGCGTGTGTTCTCACATATATATTACAACAAAGGGTGCACTTGACTCGCAGCCGCAAGTGATAAAGTTCACCAGTTGCTTGCCCATGGTCGGTGGTTCTCACCGGGTACTCCAGCTTCTTCCACCACTAAAACTGGTCACCATGAAATAGCTAAAATATTGTTGAAAGAGGCGTTAAACACAATAAATCAAGCAAATCAAATTATTGATGTGAAAACAGAATTTAGCAGAATATGTCACCAATTAACCTATGTTAATTGTTAAATAAACAACACAATAAATCTCACTTGGCAAACAATTACCTGTACATAACAAAATTTCTAAATATTGACCAAGGGTGAAGACACCATATATACAGAATAGAGGCCTGCTTTTTTAATTACCCTTAATAAGAGATCAAGTTATGCCTGTATATATTTTCAGGCTATATCTAAACTGTCAAAGCCACTTTTTATAACAAAATAAATCACCAAAAAATAATTTCTTATTATCACATGCATTCGGGGACAGTACCCCCTTTTAAAACTATGAAATTTTTTCATGTATCCTTCATTTAATATTTTTAATTAATTTAAACATATATCTAATATATGTATTTTCACAAAATGCACATTTCTGTATCAAACAGTTGTCTTACTAAAAATTAAAATTAAAAAGAAAATCAAAAACAAAAACAAAAACAAAGACAAAAACAAATTTATCACACAATGCACATTTTTTGTTTACAAAAACAAGTGTTGCCTGGGGGCAAGTGTGGACACAGAAATGTGCTGTCCAAAAGGCAAGTGTGGATGTCAATATTTCATATTATTTAACTTAAAAAAAAAAATTCATGGACACAGGGGTCCTGGATTTTTTTTTAATAAAAAAACTAATCC